>JANHGN010017441.1:15915-58062 GCA_024605025.1 Megaceryle maxima | reverse complement strand
GTCCCCCGCCCCTTCACGGGGGCCCCAGCTTCCCCCCCTCCCCATGCTCCCATGCTGCCGGGGGCCCCCCCCCCCCCCACTGTGCCTTCCCTTCTCACTCTCCCCCCCCCCCCCCCCCCCGCCCCAGGAAACATCTGCTGCTGCTCTCTTGGTGGTAAGTCCTCTGTATCACCCTGCATGGCCCTAGGGCTGAGCTGTGAAGCAGGCAGACCTCAGGCACATACAACTTGCAAGGCCTCCAACCTGCTGCCCACGTGATGGGGAACAGTTTTCTGCTGACCAGTAGCAGCAGTTGTTGGCAAGTCTGGTACTGCCCTTTGTGCTCCCCCAACACAGGCACTCGTGGGGAGGGACTGGACATTAGAGGGACAGCCACAGTGTCTTGGAGGGGGCAAAATACATGTGTTTCAAACCATCCAGCTCAAAGACGTGCAGCCAAGGCATGATCAGCTCGCAGCAGCTGTGTCAGAGAGCAGAGATTTTTGGACTTTCATCCTCCCTATCACTGCATATGGCCATGTGCTCTCCTTGGTGGCCTAGCAGTCCATAGTTCATGATGTGCATGTCACATGGTGGCACAGCAGATCTAGCACTGGCTGACCTGCCTTCTCCGGGGGTGATCTAATGTGTCCAAAGTGAATGCAGGTGTTGAGGTTGGAAGGCATTTCTAGACAGACTCATCACTGAAATGTGTATTTAGTCTGATGAATCACACCTTCAACACTTGTCACCCACAAGTTCTCTTGCCTTATCACAGGGCAAGAGATGTTCCAGTCCCTTAATCATCCTCATAGCCTCTCTTGGACTCTTTCTAGTATTTCCCTGTTCCACTTGAATTGGGGAGCTCAGAACTGGACACAATACTCCAGATGTGGCCCTCTACTCTGCCCTAGTGAGTGTGTTCTCATGGGAGAGAGAGTCCAACAGAGGCTACGAGGGTGATCAAGGGACTGGAATATCTCTCTTATGAGGAAAGACTGAGAGACCTGGGACTGTTGAGTATGGAGAAGACTGAGAGGGGATCTTATTAATGTTTACAAATATCTGAAGGGTGGGTGTCAAGTAGAAGGGGCCAGTCTCTTCTCAGTGGTGCCCTGTGATGGGACAAGGGGCAATGGTTGCAAAATGGAAAACAGGAAGATCCACCTCAATGGTGGAACTTGAGGAAAAAATTCTTCACTGTGAGGATGATGGAGCCTGGAACAGGTGGCCAAGAGAGGTTCTGGAGTCTCCTCTAGAGACTTCCAAAACCCACCTGGATGTGTTTCTGTGTGGCCTGCCCTGGGTGATGCTGCTCTGACAGGGGGCTTGGACTCAATGATCTCCAGAGATCCCTTCCAACCCCTACCATTCTATTATTCTGTTTATATGGGTGGGTCAAAGCCATCAGTTCTCACCAAGGTCATTAATGCGAGTGCACCTTGCGAAGCAATAAATCCAGGTCCTGGATGTATCGGGGAGGGAATGTCTGACTGGGGAAATCTCTCAGCATCACATGATGAGCCTCTTTAGAAATTTAGTTTTGTCCGTTTGTAATTCTGGGGCAAATGGTATGAATACCTACATGGTGCTCTGAAAAGTTTCAAACTCTGCTCCTTCTCCATTACACTGATTTATTTTTCCTAATGAATGCATTATATTGCAAAAAAGGCTTTTCACCTGTAGCTTGACACTAAACAGATGCACAAGCTACTGTGTAATAATTTTGATGGAATCGAATAGATATTTTGGTAATTACCGCCTGGAATAAAAGACATTATTTATTATATTTCTTGTAGTAGATTATAAAGGCCTCAGCAGCAATCAGGACACATTCTACTAGACACCATAAGGACACAGAGCAGTGGAGATCCTGCCCTAAAACACCTTCTAATGTAAATATATCAGACAGACAGAATTATTTTTTTTTTCTCCATAACTCAGCCTTTGACTCACCACAGACTAGGCAGGGTTCAACGCAAATGTGTCTGAACTTTCACAAAAGGTGTCTGATTCCCACAAAGGCTGCTCTTTCTTCAGTGGCTTTCCAAGGACCTTTCCTTGGAAAGGTCCCCTTCCAGGAAAGTGTTCAAGGTCAGGCTGGATGGGACATTAGCAACCTGGTCTAGTGGAAGGTGTCTCTGGCCATGGCATGGGGGTTAGAACTAGACAGTCTTTAAGACACCTTCCAACCCAAATCTTTCCATGGTTCTATGACCTTTTCTCCCTATCAGCAGGAGAATCAGCAGGTACCGGTTCTAAAAGTTTGGGGATTTAAGAAAATATTTGTTTATACACCTATTTAGATATGCAGTGATTTAAAATCAGCCACTGGGTACCATCAGGCATCTGTACTGCATTTATTCCAGTTGCTACATGAAAGTTTGTGTATTTGCAGTACTCAGCTTCTAAACATACATAGTACCTCAGTAACCCTAGAAGTACATAAGTCGGCATGTTAATTAACATTGTCAGTGAATAACATAAACCAGTGCATAAATTGCCAGACTTGATTCTCTCTTATTCATGCTTTTAACAGTTTCACATGACAAATAGTCCACGTATAAATTATGCTGATAGCAATACACATTTTAATTAGACCACTTTATTAAATCAAACTATGTTGCTCTGTGTGTCTGTGCAGGTTACACAGGCTTCAATGTAAACTGCACAAATGATGACAAAATCTCTCAATAAAGTACTTCCAATTATTAGATTTCAAGGAGCATTATCAGAAGGGCAAGTCCTATTAGTTCCATTCTTCCCATTTGGGTGATAAGGAAATAGGCCACAGAACACCTCAGAGTCAAATGAAAATAATTTGGCCTTTCAAGTTCAGCTCTAGAGGACTAAGTTTGATGTAATTAATCAAGTACCCATAAAACAAACAAAGCAGCATGTGTTCCAGTTGAAGCCCCCATCATTCATTCCTCTATCACCATCACTGCTGCTCAGCATTATAGTGGGAACAAACAGAAGCACATAATCTTACAGCTGGTCTATTGTCAAAATGACACATTAGCAGAGCAGTTTACAGGCACATTTGCTTATGAAATAAAGGTTTACATGTTCAGAAATGCAAACGTTTTCTCTGCACAGGAGCTACACACCACAGAGAAAGCTTCCCCCCTGAAAGCTGTGCAGAACTTAGGAACGTAGTTGGGAGATCTGTGACTATTAAGGTTTGCTGCCTCCCCCCCAGATATCAGAAACTACGGCAAACACACAGCTGCCAGTATGTACAGACCACAGTGACAGGCTCGTAGAGCAGCTGCACTGAGGTCCTGAGCAACTCTTCAAAATAGTGCTTGAGCAGTGCCATGAAAAAGGAGAACTGGACATATTTACTTAGCCTCTGTGCAAAAATCAACATTTGCCTCTGACAAGCAAATCCTGGCCCCAGTGAAGTCAGTAAGTGTTTTGCTAATGATGAAAATTGGATCAGGATTTTAATTCAGATTTTACTTCCAAATTTACTTCAAGAAAGATTTGCTTTGTGAAAAGCTCAGTTGATCGACACAGGAAGATTTGCAGTTTTCTGTATACACAGAGCCCACAGGAAAGCTTTTCTTAAAATCATGGTCCTTTCATTTTATTTTTTGGTAGCTTGGGTGCTATGTTGTTTTGGAACCACATGAAGCTGAAAATGACACCCATCGTCTTTGGGAGTGTCTCATCATAAGCAAACTTCATAGACTCTTCTAAAGGTATTTCTACAACTTCAATCAGCTCCCCTTCTTCAGGCTGGCCACCTCCTTCACTAGTCCTCATCTGGTCTGTTACTTCTGCATAAAATAATGTCTGCCTAGAACCTGTCACACCAACTCCAGACCTGGAAGAAAGCAGAAGAAATCTTGTTTTAGATAAAAAGAAGGTAGCTAGGAACTAGGAATGGAAACCTGGGTCCTTACTGTGCATCACTAAGCAACATCAAAATGCACACCCTTACTCTCTGCTAATGTAATTTTGAACCCATAAATGCAATTTAGTTAATATAGAAATTGATTGGAACTTTCATGCAGAAATACCAACACTTTTGAACACAATTGCACATGAAATGGATCTGTCTTCAAATATAGTCTGCAACTTTGGGAAAAAGTTTGGGAGAAAATAAAAAAAAAATAGTTTTTGAATTAGTGAATTTATTTCTACATATGCTGAAGTCAACAGAAGTTTTTTCAACTGACCTTAGTAAAAGCTGGACTGCACAATGACTCAGAGATTTGCCAACAACAGGATGACGCTCCTCAGTGTATCTGTACGCTATCATGCTACATTTGCTTGGTTTTATACAAATATTTAGATTTTTTTGCTCTTAAGAAGATTATGTCCATTCACAGCTGGAGCCTTCAACTCATGGACTGTATCGGTACAAGCACATAAAGGCAGCCTGAGAGTCTTTCTCTATCCTTCCTGAACTTTAGCCTTGACCCAAATGGACCACAGTAAGCACACATGTATCTGAAGTAATTCAGTCTCCCTGTTAAATTTGCTACAGTGGATTTAGTCGAGGATATTTTAGATTATGTAGTCTTTCTTCAGCTAGACCTCTTGCTGTGTATTATACTTCTTATTTGTTAATCCTCTGTTTCCTTAGGACTATTTCATTTAGGTATTATTAAATAAGGGATAAGTACATAATCCACTCATTTAGTCCTTCCAATAAAATATTCACATTATAATCACAACTTCATTTCACATGATTACAAGCGACTTTTCACATTGAATCTGGATCCAAAGTTCACTGAAACTATGAATGAGGCATTAAGGCAAGCTGAAAAATTAGCTTCCATATAATTATACATACAGAGGATTCTAAGATTTGTAGCAGTGTTATGATCTTAGAATGCATATCCATACTTACCCCAACCATCAGTCAACTAAATCTTCCAGTTAATCCAGCATACATCACACCCCACAGCACCAATTAATCGCTTGTCTCTCAATTTTCTAAAAACACTGGCAATTATTTTGTTTGGAGAATTAACAGTGATTACTGAAGTTGGTTTCTTACATCAGTATACACTTTTTTTTTTTTTAAACACAGAATAGAGAGTGAACCAGGGAACTATTTTCCTAAAATTAATTCTTATACATTCTGTGACTTTGGACAAGAGTTTTCAACCCTCCAGGATCATTCCTGTGTACCTAAGAAAAACTTAACCATCTCCAGTACTTCCAGGAACTTTGAAAGCTGCTATGGGATTTCTTTCTCTTTGGGTTCATCGCTTTTATGTCATTGTCAGTAGTGTTTTTTTGATACATGTTTTAACCAAAAAAACCCGTGACCTATTAGGACACGTCAAGAGGCCACACTAAGTTTTCCCTCTCTCTTCCTTCTCCTTCCACAGTGGATCTGATTCAGTATTTACTTTCTCTAAGGACCTCTTTTCTGCAGCCACTGTCCCTGTTATTTCTGCACCACTTTGATGAACATCAAAGATAGTCTGCTGATAAAAGAGCCATCCAGGGCTGAAAATCATCCATGGACTGTATGTGCCACTGGTACCAAACCAAATGTCTTCTCAAGACTTCCTGTGCCACGCTCCCTTTTCCCTTCTCTGATGAGAAGCTGCTTGGAATAGTAAAGCTCTTTGCCAGCCATGCTGCCACTCATCCCATCTCAACGGCAGATCCAACCAGCAGAGAGCAGAACACAAATGCAGCCTTTGAAAGTAGCAAGAGTTGCACACTGGGCCCAGCATGCTGGCTTAATCATTCTGATCTTGTTATAAAAGTAAGGTAGATTCATTTCTTCATCGAGTTGCTATCGGCAACCAACTTGCAAAAGTCAGAATGACATTTTTTATGGTCATGTGCTATCAGTGCCCTTTTTGCCATGAAGATGACGACACACTTTATTAGATTCCCTTTGTGTTAAATTACAATATATTTCTCTTGGTAATATCAAGCAATAATATATAATGTTAAAAAGCAACAATGCATTGAAATGCTGATTAAGAGCAAACAGATCTCTCACAATCCATCACGGCTGGCTATTTAAGCTCTAGTCATTCAGTGAACAGTCTCCATCAGCTTAGACACCTTGATGTCTCTCACTGACCACTGACCCGTGTGCAACTCACTCCTCACAATCGTAGCTCTTTCCATGGGAAGGACCCTCACTGAGTGAACGTATTGGTGATGGAATAGTGCATTGTCTGTTAATTTTTCATTCCCTCTTTTCCTTTTTTTCTTGTGTGAGAAGTCACAAAGGATTTTTTTTTTTTAATCAACTACAGCTCTAGATCTGTTTTTTCTCTCTATATAAAGTGATTACTCATTCTTCAATTGTTTCTGTAAGAATTGAATTTCTAGTAATTAAATAAACATAGGAAGAGACTGGGGCTCAGAGACTGTTTTTTGGTAATTGATGATAAGACTAAAAACATGTTAATTTATATTAACTGTAAAATTTTCAAGACAAAGAATGAAGCTTGCTATTCTCTACAGGTACTGTAAAGAAACACAGGACTATGCACAATATATTTCACATTCTGTCATTTTTGATGAGTGTCAAGTCTGAGATTCATCTGCGGTGCCCCACCTGAAGAATGATCCTAAATTGAGCATACCCGTGTCCACTTGACCTTATGTAAAGTTTACATATGAAAACATAGAGACATTATTTAAGAAGCCCTTCTATAAGAACCTTCTGGCTTGATTATTTACAGCATAATCTCCTTCTATACCACCTGTGACCATTTACTTAGAAAATAGCTGCAGCTGTGGGAATCACAGGAGTTCACTTTCCACATGCCCTTTCTTTAAAGTAAAGGAAAACTGCTTTCCAAGGTGCTACACTGTATGATTCTGTTTCTTGCCACTGTAGCTCAAATAGAATGGAGTGGTTTCAATATACTGTTATTTCATTGTATTTACTCATATGATACTTCTATTGAATTGGTATTTCTATTCCTATGAACTAAATGCATCAAGAGTGGCTACTACACTGATCATAATTTAAAAGATGAAAGCGCTGGACATAAATATCCTTCCTTTGTTATGGTGCCCAGAGTTACTGGGCATCATGTGCGTATGCATCATATGCATTTCTTCAGGTGTACTGGCACATAATTTGCCACAAAAAACAAGAAAAATTTTGCAACAATACATAATCAAAGGAGGCCATACCCACATGCTCATTCTTTCTTATTTGATTACCTAACTTATCTTTCTCTGCTGCAACTTTGCCATGAGTTATTCATTAAAAACAAATAAAATTGGTGATTAAAGGATGATTAAGGGACTAGAACACCTGCCTTATGAGGAAAGGCTGAGAGACCTGGCGCTTTTTAGTCTGGAGAGAAGACAGAGAGGGGATCTAATTAATGTCTAAAAATGCTTGAGGTCTGGGCATCAAGAAGGCAGGGATGACCTCTTTTCACTTGTGCCTTATGATAGGATGAAGGGCAATGGATTCAAGCTCAAGTACAGGCAGTTCCACCTCAATATAAGGAAGAACTTCTTTACTGTAAGGGTTACAGAGCCCTGGAACAGACTCCCCAGAGAGGTTGTGGAGTCTCCTTCTCTGGAGACTTTCAAGACCTATCTGGATGCATTTCTGAGTGATCTGCTGTAGTTTTGGTCGTCCTCTGGCAGGGCGGTTGGACTCAGTGATCTCTGGAGGTCCCTTCCAGCCCCTAACATTCTGTAATTCTATGAAAATCTTCCAAATGAGCTATAATAAAATCAAACAGTGCTGATATTAATACTCATGTTATTGTTTTCTACTCTTTCCTCCTCAAACCAGCAAATTTAACATTTCTAAGAGTATTCTCTTAGAATTCTCTTAGATTTTGACAATGTCTTCACTATTTAGAGGAGTGACTTTGAAGACTACTTATAAACATATTCACTGTTTTTATTTATGGTCTAATTAATTGTCCATTTCAATGGTTTCAGAAAGAAGTTGAAAGATACAGGAATATACTTCAATTCATAAAACCGACGTATTTCTTACCCTTTTTTTTTTTTTTTTTCTCTAAATGTTCTGATTTCCTCTGCCAGTTGATCACTTTTGCATGGATCCAAGTGGAATCCCCTTTACTAAATAGAATATTCTCCAAATTGCTCACTGCTGCCTTTCACATTTCCAGACTCTTAGATATGAATGTATCCTGCCTGTTCTTAGAAAATGTCCCAACAATCAATGCTTTTGATATTTCATTTGTTTGATTACCTTTAATTTTTATAGAAATCAAAAGTTAGCAGTCTTGTTGCATTGAAGCTTTTCTGAGCCTCCATCTGGTTGAATTAATACAGTGTTTTAGCATATATACCTTTGGAAAATGTATATAGATGTCAGTGATCTTGGGTACTGGGGCTGGAGAAGGAAGAGAGCAGAGAGGGAGAAGGTTCTGACTGGTAAATAGGCAACAGGCAGCTATTACATTTTCAGTGTGCTTTCAGGTTTATCTGCCACTAGGAACTTCCTATACTTTTGCACACTTGCACATTCTGGGTATGATGCTGAACAAATTTTGATGGGCCTTTAATCACAGTTATGTTCCTTTTTCTGCTGCCTTCTTCCTCTAGCCCACATCTGTGACATATGCTTTTCCTTGCCCTAGTATTTCTCATTACAAATAAAATGCTTTTGCCATGGTCTGAAATGAGTCACCTATTAACAGATTACAGCTATATTCATTAGCTTTGCATCTGTGGAAATCACAGGGGTCAGCACACCCGAACTGCAAGTGATGAGTTTCACCCTGGGAAAACCACCTTCCTGATAAAGGTGTCTCCCCTTCCCAGTATAAGAGAGGCTTGGTCTGGGGGAGGGCAAGCAGGGTCTGAACTCACAGCACTAGGGCTTCAGTCTCACTCCAGGCATGTCATGGCTCATACTGACCCAGACCTGCTAAGCCTGGCTTGACCTAGCTGATTGTTCCAGATGTATTTTGATGTGTCTGTATGGTGCTTACCCCTGTGGGACAAATGCAAATGATCTGCAGAAAACACAGCTCTGTTTTCCTCATCTCTTTATCGTGAGGATCAGTTTCCTCTGAGAAGTTTGCAGTTGTCTCAATTAACAGCTACATGGCTGACAAATACTCTTAGTCAAATCATTAGAGCTTAAGCTCACAAACCCTGTAACTTCAACAGAGAGATACTTTTAACACCAAAACTCTATTAGCACTAAACTTTTAGGGTTGCTTCAGAGACAATCAGAAACCTGCATTACCTTTGACTACAGCAAGTCTAAGAATGTAAGCATGTCAAAGCAAGGATACCGAAGTGGTATGGTTTTCATCACAATCGTAACTTCACTGTAAGTTTAACACATCAAAACAAAATTGTAGGCTGCATTCCCATATTTCATTTTAAATAAAACACTCAAGCACTGTGATTAAATCATGCTATGGCTTTCAAAGCCGTGGGTAACTTGTAGGCAACAGCACAGCAGAGAAGCAGTTTCTGCAGAATGACAAGAAAAGTGCTTCCCCTGCCTCCTGCCCAGGGGTGGGACTGGCTGGCAGAAGGAGGCTGTAAGTCGAGTGTTTTCTATCTACTTCCTTCTCAGACCAGGGAAAATACAAGACACAGATTGTCACTCCAATCTGTTTTTGAAACACAGCAATAGCTATCACAAAGGCTTTGTGTAGTTCTTCCCTTTCAGAAAATGAGTGAGGAAATCGATAGCACATGAAGTAGAGCTCACAAAATGGAACTTTTCATTCGTCGTATCAAAGTTCATAGGCATAAATATACATCACATAAACATTTTTATCACAAGTGAGAAACAGTGTATTATTGCTTCAAAAAAATCCCAAACAAACAAGTTTAGTAGCTCCTAAATGCCACAAGTGAGATTTGAGTCCACCTTAACATGTTTGCTGATGCTCAGGAACAGTGAGTTTGCTCTTCACACTGTGTGCACACACATGTGCATGTAGGCACAGATGCACATTTGCAAGCAGGGTCAAAATTCAGAGCTTGTACTCAAGATCAACTTTGCCACCTTCCTCATCTACACCAACCAATTATTACATTCATAGGTATTACATTCTTAATCTGAAGGAACAAACATGTAGGAGAAAGTAAACAATGTCTTATATTCTCCTCTGCTGTAATGTGTGGAACAAATAAATTGACTGATCATGATGAAGACTTACTAGGTTAACTCAGATTTCTGAAAGAGAGCAATAAAAGCTAAATTTATCTTAATTTCTTAATATCTAACAAATAAAAAATATATAAGCAATCAGCTTTTACCTGTTCCTATCAACACAGAAATATGGGGTTTTTTTTGTTTGTTTTAATCTGACATGGTTAAGGTGAAAATGCTTCAGTGTAGTATATCCTTTTATAAGAAGTAATCAAGCTGGATGCAGAATCTGGGTATACAGTGAATACATAATTCATGTTTACAAAGAAATGCAACACAAATCTCTCTTATTTATGCTGAAATCAAGTTCTATTTAGGCATGCAACATGTCGACTGATGAACAGTGACATGAAGCTCCTATTGTTACTTCTTAGGACCTTTGTACAGTTCTGACATTATAAGCAGCAGGTGCAGGAAAAATGCAGGGAAGTAATTAACATAAAATTATATTACATTATGCCATCACCCAACAGGTGTACTAGCAGGTGATCTTTCTAATTATAATGCACTTCAACATGTTCAAGGCTGTTATTCTTTCTACATAATAACCTGTGAATACAAACCATTTTTACCCCATTGCACAGAGGCTAATAGCCATAGCACAGTAATTGGAACATCCAATATTAATTCTCTGAATGCTCTTCTTTGTTGTATACTTTTGGAAAAAAATCAAAAGTAGGAAGATTAAAGTAAGTACCTATGTTAATATAACCAGGCCCTTAAACTTACCCATCTGATTTTTTTTTTTTGCAGTGGGGCTGAGAACCTGCAGCTCCTATTCTATTCCAATTCACAGCCAAGAGTTTATTGCAGCCTCTGGGAGAATATATGGATGTAACAAAGGGAAAAGAGGTTGACCCTCTGGTTCAACTTTATCCTGATGCTCTGAGGTGTTATGTAAGTCCGAATAATTTTATAAATATTCCTCAAGAAGATGGTACTTTTCAAGAACAGAACAAAAATACTGTAAGTTTCAATGGCAATAACTTCTTTAACAACAGCAACATCAACAACATATTTTCCTGCCCCTGTCTTGTAAGGAAACAAGTCTCAAGGAAGACAGCTGGAAGTACTTCAAATTAAGAAACAACCTCACAGCTGAATTTCACATGAGATTCAAACTGAAAACTGCTGGGATACCATGACAGAAAAAATGCTATATGAGTAAGTTCAAGGCTGTTCACTTACAAAATTTTGCATTTAGGAAAAAAAAAAACAAATAAACCCCACAGCCTGAAGGGAAGCTCAATGATTTCTTTTAGAGCTTTTAAAAATTAGCAATTTAATTAGCATCTATTTTCATGAAGCCTCAGTTTACAGTTATACTACTATAGTATTAGCTTCATTTTATCACTGAGCTAAATGGTTCCTTTACACCCATTGTACCTATGCCATTTTTGACTGAGACCACACATACAGTTGACAAGAACTCAACACACCAGTAGGCATTTAAAGTTTCAGGAAGACTCCAAAAGTGTATTAGCTGCTGTCAGAATAGAAAAAAAAACCTTTTTGTAATTCCGAAATGAGGTTATTTATTGTATGCCAAGCACCAAAGTAGAAATTTCTATAGCCATGATAGAAGAGGAAACTCATCACACAGGTTGCAAACAGTACAGATTTTTTTTTATCAGAATTATTCTGGCCTCTATCAACACAGCAAAATGAGCCATTTGCACCATTTGGCTGGCATCTTTCTGTAATATGAACAGATATTTCTGATTCTTTGAAGTGTTATTCCTCTGACCTTCTTGAGTCAAGTCCCTCTTAATATGTTTGTCTGTCTTGTTACCTGCCCCTGATCCAGTCTCCTTCATTTGCCCACGCTATGCTGTCCTCCTGCTGCTGAAACAACTTGTTCCAAAGACTCTTGCTCAACTACTGTGATTTCCCCGAGTCCTGGCTTCTTTCCTGATTTCTTGCTGACGCCACAGCTACTCTGTGGATCCTTCAGGGTAATCAAGTCTGATACCTGCTTAATTCAGTGCCTGACTTCTATCTGATGAGTACTATGTCACAGGAGCTTTGACAGAGCTTAAGAATAAGATCCAATGGCTTATTTGTATGTGCTTTTGAAATATCTGTAGCAGTATTGTAGCTAACTTTTTATGGTTAGCTGAGAAGTATAAAAAAAAATTTCCCCAAGCCCTGATAATAAATGAGGAAAAAAGCCACTATCTTCAGATTACCTCCAATCTTTACTGCTCCTGCTGCTAGAGAACAGAGCAAACTTCTGCTTGAACAGTCTAAGTACTTTCCCCTTTTCATTAAAGAGAGTTCACCAAAATGAATGAACTTTCCCCCAGCCCATTTAGTTAACAGCCCATGCCTTTGTCCCCGCATTATTCCTTCATCTCTTCTTCCTCTTTTTCTACTCAAGTATTTTCTATTCCTCTTTTTCCTCTAGTCTAAGTTCTCCCTACGCATTGTCCATGCCCTCCCCTTTTTAATCCATTAGCCACAGAACTGTATTGACCTCCCTAGTCAAAACTGTTTCTCCCTTTACATTTGATGTGCCTTCTGCTTTCCATGTCCTTCTGCCAGGTTGAGCTCAAGCCCTGCTTTTAATCCAGTCAGGCAATTTCCTTCTCAAGACCACGATTCCAGAAAGG
Source organism: Megaceryle maxima (assembly GCA_024605025.1). NCBI lineage: Eukaryota > Metazoa > Chordata > Aves > Coraciiformes > Cerylidae > Megaceryle > Megaceryle maxima. Next base: position 45,360 of record JANHGN010017441.1, on the reverse strand, counting down.
GGTGTCATTAGGAATACAAGACAACTCCTTGGTTTTAGACCAAAAGGTGTGTTGACACAGAAACCCTTGTTTGCACAAAAGCCTTTTCACTGCACGCTACTCTTGAGATTTTACCTACAAAACTCTAATAGAGTTAACTCAATAATTACTAATTACACTTATCTAAATATTTTAATGCAGTTTTATTTGCATTAAGAAAGGAACAACAGCTCACAGATTTGTCAGGAATGTATCAAGTGCAGTCAAACAAATACCAGCTATAATAGGATAACAAGTCTTGTGGATAGGGGCAGAAACACAAAATAACTAGTTTATTAAGGCTTTGAAAGCTGTCTAATGTGACAGTTTCATTAAGAAGTTAGGAGATCACGATATACTTAGATACTGAAGAAACTGTGAAATAGGTGCAAAACTAGTATGAAATTAGTACTCGTGGAATGGATATCACTGTCAGACTAGAAATGCAAACTAAATAGGATTCCACTGGGGACTATCCTCCATTTACTAAAATTCAGTATTTGGTTTTAGGACTTGTATGTTGAAATACAGACTGCAGATAGCAAAGCTGAGATAGGTTATTTATAAGAAGGTAGAGATGAATATTAGAATTCAGAAATATTCCAAGAGCTATAAAATGCCATTCAGTAAAGGCAAGTTCAAGGCTCTGCATTCAGGCAGCAACAACAAACAGCGCAAATGCAGACAGGAGGTGGATGACAGTGCAGTGATGCTGCAGAAAACAGATTTGAGAGAGGGGAGGCCTTGTGGATTGTAAATCAATAACATAATGCCACTGCAAAAAAAAAGGCAAATGTCATACTACAGCATATAAACAAAAACATCTTTAAGACTAGGGAAACAATGTTTCCACCCTATCTGACACTGGTAAAGCCTCCACTAAAATGCTGTGTTCCACTTTGGGCACTATATTTTTAAGAATATGCAGACCAGTTGGAGAGAAGGCAAAGGGCAGCAAAAGGAATGATCAGAAATCCAGAAAACACGGGCTAAAGCAAAAGCTTGAATCACCCAGGATAGTTTTGCATAGGCAAAAATAAAATAAAAGGGGAGATATTCAAACAAACACGTGGAAGGTGCAGGAGTATTTCATGTCCACTGGGAGCAGGGTAATAAATCTCAGATGTGAAAAAAGTGAAATTTAAGCAAGACATGAGGAAAAACTTGTTCATGGTACAGATATTTAGACACTTCAGAGAGAATGCTGAAGCCCTGCAAGACAATCTATGAAATGATCAGATATTAGAGACAGCACAGATGCACATTTGTCAGAAGTGATTTAAATGCAGACAAGCCTGGTCTTTGGAAGAGAAGCAGTTCTAGATGAGATCCTCCCCAGTGATGAGTTCCTTTCAAATCTCTTTTCTAAGGCTTCTCGCTGACCTGATGCACTGGATCAAAAAATAATCTAGAGCAACTATTACATGGATCATTAGTGTAGCAGGTAGCAGTAGATGTGCATGATGCATTGCAATTATTAATGGCATGCATATGCATTAATGTAAAACTTTATATCGATGCTTTATGACAGTCACAGCATGAAACAACAGCATAAAGCATTTGGAAAAGCCTGTTACACTTTGAAAAAGCCCAGAAATTCTTATATGTAATACAGCCATTACAGAAAAATGTCCTTAGCAGACCACAGGGGAACTACAGAATCACAGAATTGTCATGGTTGGAAAAGACCTCTGAAGATCATTGCATCCAACTATCAACCCAAGAAAACCCAAACACAAAACAAAACCAACATCCCCCCCAGTTATTTCCTGTCTTTGCATCAAATCCTCAAAAATCCTCAAGGATCTTTAGCTGAAAGAAAAAGAACAGGATACTCCTCACTGGAAGACTATAACATCTAGAATAAAATTCTAATACAGAGCACAGGAAGTTCAAACAGTAAAATACCAATTTTGAAGCTTCAACCCTTCATATTAATCTAAAAAAAAAAAAAAAAAAAAAAAAAAAAAAAAAAGTAAATACTATACAGGCCCTTCTGACTTCAGCATGGATCTCCATGACCAGAAAGCTGTGCCCACACAGACAAAGCAGGATTGGGGGATTAACATATAAAGTGCCCTTTACATGGGTCTCAACAAAGAAAATTCCAATTGTATAATCTCTTCACAAGTCAGTGCAATTAAAAAAAATAAAACAAACAATGAAACAACTGAAAGAACAACCACCTGTAAGATACAAAGACTTTTATCAAATAAAAAACATATGGTGATTTAGCCAGATGTAAATCGTTAATGTGGAGTCAGACTTCTACACTGAAGCTACAAATTTATATATCTACAGAAATTATATTCTACTTAGCCTATTTTGTGTTTGTGTACAAATACATACATATACACATCTGTATGCTATAGCCTGTTAGTGTCACCCAACCTGTGAAATTCTATAGACAGCTTTTACCGATAAATCTAGAAGGCACTTTTTCTGTCAGAAGAACAAATCCTTAATCTAGTTTCAAGGAGTTGTAAAAGACAGCTCCTGTGATTCACCCCCTCCCCTCAACAGAAGCACTGCTTGTTAATCCATCAGGAAATAACATTTGCCAGGATTGACAGCTGTGGATTTGTATTCAATTCCCAAATTAAAAACCAATGACAGGGCCTAGTTCAATGGAGATGTCAAGCATAATAAAGAAAGTAAAAAGACCTTCTGCTTTCTCTATAAAATACAAACACATATACATTTTGGATAACAATACTAAAAGCTGGGAAGGAGATATAATGGGATTAAAGCTGTCTGCAAAGTTTCTCCTGAGGGTTTTTTGTTGTTATCCCCTCTAACGACACATATTTTGTATTTTTCCTCATATATTAAATTTTCTTCTTACTCCTAATCTATGTTGTCAAACACGTTAAAATCTATTTCAATAACTATTTGAAACCCTGCAAAACCAAAAGTAAAAATTGTAATGGTCAAATCATCATACTCTTCATATATAATATTAATTACTGTCTAATTCAAAGAAGACTTAATTACAGCCTAAATACTAAGAGATCTCATGGCACAGGTTATTAAGCTTTTGCAAAACTTTGTTAAAGGTAAATCAGTGCCCATCTTGGGCAGCTTCTATTGTTTATCAGAACAATAAGAATCAGAGACAGAATATGCTTGACATAGTAAAGATGAGCTGTTTCCTAGAGCAGTAACAAACTGCTCTGAAGAGCCCAATACAACTTTTCCTAGTTGTAACAGTCTTTGGAATAAACCACAGTAGTATCATTCTTAGTGGGAATTTAATCCCATAATTATGAGTTTAAAATTCCTCAGGTCTCTGTAAATTCTTCTCTCACTTGCTGAAAATTACACCTTTCATACACTTTCAGATGTCCATGTTCCTTCAGCACACTGCTTAAATAAGGGAATAGGGAACATTAATTTACCTTCAGGCCACTTCAGAAGTCTCTGAAACAACAAAATGCAAACTGTTTTAACTATTTACCTGTAAGAAGTGATCCTCCTTAGGTCTGTAACAGCAACACGATAGCCACACTCTTCTAAAACTTCCCCACATGCAATTTCTTCTAAAGAAAGGTCTGGTTTGTCTACAATGCCAGCACAGAGTTCATAGGTCACTCCTACTGCAGCAGGTAAGGGATCCTCTAGACGAGAGAAGCTCTCCTTGTCCTGATTCTGTAAGACTTGAGGGTGATGCCTTTCCACTTCACACATGTAAACAGCTTAAAAAAATAATTAAAAAAAAAGAAATGGGGCAGAGGGGGAAGATGTTAATTTTTTCAGATCAAGTAGGAAAAAAAAAAAGTACACAAATTTTGCTTGGAAATTTATAACATCATAGCACTCGAGAGCAAGTAATTCAGTTGTGTTTATCCATTCAGATTGGAAATTTAGAGAACAAAGGTTCTCCTGCCATTTCTGTAAAATTATTCTTTAACTCCATTTGAGCTTACATGATTTGGAATGAATTCACGCACACCTTAAAATAAATAAAAATTAAAAAAAGGAAGCTAGTTCATCCAACAAGTCTAAGTCCCACAAGTGCCATACAGCTTCCATTTGTTGGGCAATGCAGATATCAGGATTTAATTTAAACTATGAAGTTATCTTGCAGGAAAGTTGGGTTGCACATTATGTACCATGTGCACAATGATGAGTTTTTAAGCCTGTCAACTCAGCTGTTATTGAAAAAGGGTTTGAAAAGCATGCATCTTTGTATTAAAAAAAAAAAAAAAAATTAAAAAATACTCTTTTGAACATATAGTTCCTTGCAGAGATTCCTGTCTGAAGTCTGTAAAAGACTTCTTGAATTAATCAACAGCTGCCACTGTAATGCACTCCTAAAGAAGGTGCAAATGACAGGGTTTAGTCCTTATTTAAGCGAAACCTCTCACTAATGTCAACAGAAATTTTGCCTGAGTGAGAACTGCAGGACTGGATGTTAACACACAAAAAATCACTATTAACAATTCCAGATCATTGTAACTGTAATTTATAGGCATAATCCCACTTGTTCCTTCTTTGAAATTTCCTCACATCTATCCCCTTGCTTTTCTGGAAAGGTTACCAGAAGGGTGTTATAAAACACCATGAATAAAACTGTTTTAAAATTTGAAATTATTTCTATTCCATTGAAAAATTGTACATGCCTATTTCATATACATATAATATGGTTTTGAAATGAGCTCATGTTTTATTTCCCATTCTAAATCTTGCAGAATTGTTATATTAAAGAATTCAAGTTGAATGAAAAGTGTCGCAGAAAAGTAAAGTACCACAGTGATTTCTCAAGCACTTGGTCGCTGAGGAAGAGTCTACACCCTAGAAATTTGGGCCTAGGCTCCTTCTGAAGTGCTTCTTGTGACACCTCAGAAATGGAAAGATCAGCACTTGAAAGGGTGATGTCTACTTCAGTCTATGGCCCCAAAACTGATCTTTCTCCAGAAGTTAAAACTTTCAAAGCTTTTTGTAGTAGGTGCATCCAGGCCTTTGAGATTCAAACGGTTAAGGAAAGGAGCCTCTATTTCTTACTGGAAATCCATGACTAAAGCTCAGTCTTCTTTTTAAAAAATAGTATGAAGGCAGCAAAAAAAAAATGTTCTGTGCAGACTCTGAGGGACAGATCCTTTAAGGGTGTCTATTGTCATTATTCCAGAAGCTTCTAAAAGCTATGACAATTATCATAAAGGACAAATGCCCCCTCTCTGAGAGGAGCCAAATACTCTTGTTTTTATTTTTCTTTTTTAGTATTGACAAATCAGTAGACTTTAGTATATCCATTAAATCCTGATATCTGCATTGCCCAACAAATGGAAGCTGTATGGCACTTCTGGGACTTAGACTTGTAGGATGAACTAACTTCCTTTTTAAAATTTTTATTTATTTTAAGTAAATGCAAAAAGGAACAACACATGCATCCAACTAAAGGCCTTGGGCATCAAAACAGGATGCAGGTAAGAGTGTGGGGTACAGAAATATGAAACCATGATTGAAGTAATTTTCTGTTACAAGTCTGTTGAATCCCTGAAACCCATCCTGTCATTCCAGCAGGCACCTTCTCCTTCTCCCTCAGCACAACTGGGCTCTGTAGGTCAAAACCTACATTCCCAGAAGGACCTAATCCAGCAGTCCTCTTCAGAGCAAAGTCCTGCAATATGCCAACACTTAAAGCCCAGTCACAGCTTTTCTCTGTAGATAAGGAAGAAAAGAAGTGATACCAGCCACTTATCTAAAAGAGTCCAAATATTCTGGCATTCAGCAAGGAGCCAGAATATGAATTCAACATCATGAGGCTTGCAAAGGGTCAAACTCAATTTATCTCTCAGAGATAAGCAAAGGTTAGAAAACCAAGCTGCCTGCTAATCTCAGAGAACAGAGGAGTCTTCCATACCTCTCCTGAGGTGCAAAACTGACTGCACAAGTGATGTACCAGGGGAGATAAAAAGTACTAAATAGAAAAGCAGTGTGTGGCCTATTGGCTGAGGCATTCTCTTTGGAGGGAAAACTGTGACTCTCCTCTTCCTCATCACAGGTTGCTAGCTTGCAAATGCGCAAAGAGTTTGAAGAGCAGAAACTAGAAGCAAGACCTCACCCCGCAGCACAGTCATACACTCACTAGTCCCATGATTGCTCCTTTGCCTTACAATGGCTTATGCTGCTTTGGTCAGAAACTGCCACTTGATCATCACTGGGCAGTCTCTTCCATCATCAGATGGACACATGCGATGAGCAGCACAGTGAGGGCTCAACAACCACCTAGTGTTCATTAAGCATCTGGACCCTGGATTCTCTCAGCTGTATGAAATCTCAGAGTGGAAACTCCGGTAGAACTGATGTACTCGCCTTCCTTTCTGTGAAGCTGGGACAAAGGATAGATGGCTTAGCCAAACTCATCAAATAAGAACATAATTGTTATTCAAAGCAGCCTTGTTAGATGACTCATACAGGGACTGTTTGCCATCTCTTAAAAGAAGAAAAACAACAGTACTGACTGCCGGGTTAGAGGGGTTTACCTGACTGGGGAATGTGCTAGATTTTCTTAAAACTTCTGATTTCTCATAGATTGCACGAGTGATTTGTACCTCCTGAAACAGAACATGGCTTATTCACATCTTTGATACTGTTTATTTTAAGTCAGTGCAAAAACAAATATCACAATCCGCTGTAAGGTCATTATACTTACAGTGAAAAAAACAGGGCACACGTTCATAGATACTAACCCTAGCCTTTCTCAGGAACATATTTTATTGTATTTGAAAATGTGTGGTCAAAATAAGCAGTGCCCAAGACCTCTGCCAATCAGTCATGGGTAAGGAACTAATATGGAAACTACTGAGATGTATGTACAACTTTTTCTTCTCTGCTCCTTCCAAATGTGTGATTTTATGATCATTCAGGATGATCTAAGTTGACAGTACACTGAAAAAGATGGTCCCATCTGCCTCACCTTGGTCGCGTGCTCCTGCCACCCCTCAATACAGCACGAACTCTTTCACACCAGTCAGATAAGCTGCCTAATCCTCAGAATTTTCTGTTTGCAGACATGTATGACCTCTGCTGTGGCTGGATGAGGGCTGGTGCTCTAGAGGACTGGGGTGGGAGTGTCTTCACTAGCAGAACAGACTTCAGTGGGAAAACCTGATCATGACACCACACCCCAAGGAAAGGCAAGCACCCATGTCAGCCCACTCACGTGCAGGGGACGTGCCTGGTGAGACAGCAACAGTGGTTTCTTTACAAGTAACGAGCTATCGCCTTCCTGGTGGGACCCAATAGGAGCTAGCAATGAGAAAAGTCTCAGCCTTTAGTTTTGCTTTGTGGGACAGGCACCAAGGCAGACAACAACCATGGGATCAAAATATAATTATAGTGATGTGAATACTGTCAGGGCATGGTTGTGATCAGTTGTGGGGTGTCTGACTGACCACTGTCCCTAAGGCCAAGTTTCTGAGAAGCTTCAGCCTCTGGAAGAAATTAATTCCAAGAACAGTCCAGTCTTTTGAAGCAGATTTGACACTTCTGTATGGATGATGTAACAAACATGTATGTATATGAACATATATGAAAACTTCTGCCTAAGATTGCCTCAAAGAGAGCAACAGCCATATGAGCCATTTTGTTTGGCTGGCAAATAAAAGACACTGGATTATCAATAAACAAATAAACCAACGCTTTCTCTTTCTAATAGCCAACATAGCGCTTCATGAGAAGTATGCACTGTCAGTGTAACAGTGCTGAACAACACTGAGAAGCCTGTCAATCACTGTCAGTAAGAAAGGACAGCATGGCACCACCCTAGAAAGTTTCCTATAGTCTGCCATGAACAGTCTTGAAATGGTCTCTTAGCAACAGTCAGTGAAATATCTTGTTTTCTTTTAATTAACATGCAGAGAATATGCATTTCATTTTTAACTTCCAGAAAGTAAATATTGCTCTGAATTAAAACAACTGATACAAAAGCTCAGAAAATATAATCAGTATATTAACCTAAATCCATAATAACTGGTAAAGTGAAGCAGTCCACATATTGATGAAAAGGTGTACAGTCCTGAATTTCCCTCATTTTAAATTCCCAAGTATACAATGCACACTAACACATTAAGAAACCCCAAAGGAATACTTAAGACCAAAAAAATATGAAGTACTGTGCTTCTGCACAGAAGCTGCCTAATAAATACTAGATAGGTCGAGAATGAACTTCAAATTAAAGCAATTTATTGCATGATCCTGGTAAAGCTGTTTGTAAGTTCATTAAAAAAAGAGGACAATGAGTAGCCCAAAAGCAGACTGTAAGGCTACCCTGATCATTCGTTTCATCTATAATGGAAATTTCCCTGGTTAGAAATTCTCACCAACTGAGAAGGGTGGGCTATCATACAAAGAAACAGAATCTAGAACAAAGATTTTATCACCACAGATGCACCAACTTTCAACTGCTAAACCCTTAAAAGCTTGCTTCACTAGAGAGCAAAAGTAAATCTGAAAAAAAAGAGGATTACCTGGGCGGAACTGCTTCACCACAACAAAGCACTGCCGTGAAGTATTAAAGATCAGGATTGACACACTGAAGAAGAAGATAAAAAACAAAAGATCAATGCTTTATGAAGGATTTATGCAGAACTAATACATCTTGTGAATTTAATTTTAACTACATAAATACATAGAAGATTTCTTACTAAAGCCACAATGCAACAAGATCCTTGTCCAAAATGCATCAAGAGGGATAGATAATGGGTCGTGTTGCCAAAGCCATGAGAATTTACCCAAAATTAAGTCACTTTTGACTCCTGCCATGCAGACAAAGTAAGCCACCAATCCATTCCTTTTCCCTAACAGAAAAAAAAAAAAAAAGAAAAACAACAACAAAAGTCCAACTCAAGGAACCTTGTTACTAGATAGTAATAACAAGAAAAAAAATCCTTAAAAATAAAAAAAAACTTTCTTCCCTTATATAAATCCCAGATTAGGACAGTCTAACTCTTACACACAGTCTAGTCTCATTCAGAGCCAGAGACTTCTGGATAAGCACAGAGCATCTCCAATCTGTAGCCACTTGAGTTTGGGCCTTAGAACAGACACCAAGTCCAATTTTGTACAAATTTAAACTAGAACAAATTTAACTGCTACCAGATTATTTTAATCTTCCCCTTGTCCTCTTTGGTTGTTAGAAATATATGTCAGAGGGAAGCCAGACAGGCTGAGTATTTGGAGATGCTCTCAAACTGAACTGAGTATTGAACTTCTCTCCTTACTTACTCTCAGATTTTACTAGTTAAAAAAAATGCAGACAGAAGTCTCCCTCCTTAGTTGGCAGCCCATTAAATGTGCAAAAACAAGTGTATATTCTGCTCCTTACCATAGCAGCATTCTCTCATTTGTTATGCCTCACTGTATGCAATTGGAATTCAGCATTCTATGAAATCTACAATAGATTAGACTAACAATGGCATATTTGCAGAGTTGAGGCAAACTTTCAACTTGCCTTATAAAAAGCTGTGTATTTATTTGCACTATTTGATTTAATAATGAAGTCTTAAGCTGCCAGAGATACTGTTATTTGATGATTATTAAAAATAATGTTAATGTTTATTATAATAACATATAAAAACCAAAACAGAAGTGAGAAGTCCAGATGTTAACGTTTTTATTCATGGTTGCTATTGTCAAAGACCCATACTGCATATTGATGGCTTCCTGTCCCAGGAGACATCATTTGCAGGCAATTTTAAAGCAAAGGTTTTAAGTTTCAGAGAGCTGGAGGAGAACACTCTGTTTACTGGCATCGTGGTTTAGAGAGTCAGAGAATGGTAGGGGTTGGAAAGGATCTCCAGAGATCATCCAGTCCAACCCCCCTGACAAAGCAGGATCACCTAGAGCAGGCTGCACAGACACACATCCAGGTGGGTTTTGAAAGTCTCCAGAGAAGGAGACTCCACAACCTCTCTAGGCAGCCTGTTCAAAGGCTCCGTCACCCTCACAGTAAAGTAGTTTTTACCTATGTTGAGGTGGAATTTCATTCTGACCATTGCCCCTTGTCTTATCACTGGGCACCACCGAAAAGAGTCTAGCCCCATCCTCTTGACATCCTGTCCCTTATTTATAAGCATTGATAAGATTTCCTCTCAGTCTTCTCTCCTCCAGGCTAAACAGCCCCAGGTCTCATAAGAGAGATGTTCCAGTTCCCTAATCATATTTGTAGCCCTCCACTAGACTCTTTCCAGTAGTTCTCTCCAGGTTCTTTCTAACTTAGCACTAGAGTATCTGGGAGTTATGGTATAAGTTGCTAGAAGAAATTAAGTTAAACTACAGCCTACAATGTTTTAAGTTTACTTATGTATTAGTCTTTGATATTTTTGTCCCTTTGCATGACAGTCCTCTCCCCCGAGCAGTACTGGCTGAGGGTAAAAGGGGAGGAAAAGGAATTACTGCTACTGAACCTTTGGTTTATGTCCATGGGTCTAAGGATGTGCACTGCCTGAAATTGGAGACAGCAGCAGTCTAAAGCTGAGGCTAAAGAGAAAAGTAGAGACTTCCTGAAGCATACAGTTACCTTTTACCTTTCTTTACATCCACCACCCCAGGCCAAATCTTTCACTTGGCTTGTGTTCTTCAGCACATCTCATTAAATAACTCATACCAACTAATTAAAAATGGCTCATCTATTAGACATTATTTTGTTTCTAAAAGTCAATCACTTGAGATTTTTATGGAACAGATGGGAAAATTAAAAACAATCTGTCAGAATTAAGGAACAAGATCAAATTAAGCTGGAAAGGAGTAGCAGCAAGTTATTACGATTGTCTGCTTCTCACACCATCTTGAGATAAGAGGGTACAGAAATGACACAACTCTGTAGAACTTTGTATTTAATTACTTCTAATTTTCTGAGTGACTGACAAACAATTTTGAACATTAATTTACATTTTAAAACAAACCACAACACACAAGTTCTAATATCTCTTGTCAGAGTTGAAGAGTCATGAAGGAGGAAGTTCAGAATGATACCTTTTTAGGAGGAGTGCGACATTACAAATGTCATTTGATGTTTCTTGTTCCACAAGAAACAATATAATGTGTTGTATTTCCAAACATCACTAGATCTGTAACTTCTGAAAACCCATTTGAAGCTGCATTCAGGACAGTGAGTATTGTGGAAAGCTTGGGTAAGACTGTTCAGTTGATCTATGCAGAGGATCCCCTGAGCCACTGCTCTCAATGGGTTTCCTTATTGCTGTGGTGATGCAAATATGTGGGTTCAGGTGTTTGATCTGGTCTATAAGGAAAGTATTTGCCTTCTTGAGTTTTAAATCATCATACAAAGAGTTTGCTACAACTTATTTTGAGAATACTGTTTTTACAGATAATAGACCAAAAATAACTACTACAAAACCTGAGTTGCAAATACATCTTTTAGTGTTATCAGAGGACCACAAGACCACTTTTTTGATATTTTTTATGAAGGAAAAGACTCAGATATAAAAGGATCATGATGGATACACAGCTTGCCTCCAAACCTTAGAAACAAGCTGTAACATGTCTGCACAAATGAAGCACTGTCTCAGTTTTCATTTGGGTGGCAGGTTATTACTTTTTACCATATTCCCCCATTATACATCTTTGATGGCTATTCCTCCAGAAGCTGATAGCAGGGAAATTACTGGTGTAAAACAGAGAGGCCATTAATGCAAACGCAATGCCGCAGAGCCACAGACCAGCACCTGGGACTCAAGAAGCACACAGCACACCTGTTGCACACAGGTATCACGCTCAGTACCTGCCACTGCCAGTGGGCTGCCCACTTCCACAGGCAAGAAGTGGCTGAGAAGAAAACTCTTCAAAATGTGCTCTATGTGTCATTCCAGAGTGATAATTTGCATCTCTAAGACACATATCACCTTGGATAAACGAAGGAGTCTTGGATCCTCCTTACTGCATCTGTTGCTGTCTGCTTTAGGGACTATGAGTGAAAAGAAAGAGATGACGCAGGTTTGTACAGTGTCTTTCAGGGCTGGTGAAGACCACAGCCTTCAGCCCAACCCCTCCATGGCTTCTCCCTGCAGTAGCCCCTGCTCACTGTATACGTAACAAATCACTACTCTTAATTACAGGAGGCTTCTTCCCAAAGAAGGCATGCATGTGAACAGGTTACTGCGCAATATAGAAATGTTCTTTCTATAAATATAGGAACAATTAGAGTAGCCTTAAAATATTTTTGAGAGATATGTACCTAAAATGTCAGCAAGACATAGCTGTGAAGACCAGCTAGCCTGTACTTGAGCTGTTACTGTACTCAAGTTTGCAGTTAAAGTGTGCCTGGTCTTGGTAACTAACACAATGTTTTCTTAAAGGGATCCCAACTATTCAGTCAAGGATCTCACGTAGCATTTAACCATTTAAAGTTCAAAGAAAACCCTGATGGAAATAGGTAAGTATTAGGATAGTCTGATGGATGTTTGGCTTCCCTAAAATGTCTAAGTCAATGTGCAGAAATGACATACAAAGGACCCATAGACAGCTGCAACACAGGAGTTCAGAATCTTAATTTCTCCTCTGTATTTAAGACTCCTATTGAAAGATATCCAACCTGAATGCCACCTTTACAGTTGAAAACATCTCTTAAAAGAGTTTAGAAAATTACTCTGGTTTGTTCCATTGTACTAGACAACAGCTTCTGAATTTTTTCCTTCCCCTAACATAGTACAGCTCTGTTTTTATTGAATATAGGATTTATTGATGTTTGATTGAATTTATTGAATCCCAGTAGCTGAGGCTTTATGACATTGCAGCAGAGCAGACGTTTCTATAGCAATACTACTACAACTTCACACTCAAACATGAGAAAGGAAGGTGGTGCTTTGAGGAGCAATGTAAAACACAGTGTTTTACCACAGCAGTTACGAGGTAGCGGACAGATGAAAACTGACATCCTGTTAAAATGTGCACACACATAGGGAAGGACAGAAAGTTAATTCTTTTAAAATACATCTGAGCAATTAAGATCAGCAAATGAGCGTTGCCAAAGCTACAAGAACATGTACTTCTGGAGCTCCAATACATGAATGAAGGTTTTGGGGGTGAGGGTTAAGGGTTTTGACAGGGGTTTGTGTTTGAGCTTTTCCTTTCTTTTTTTTTTTTTTTTTTTTTTTGTCTGAGGGTATTTTTTGGCTTTTTGTTTCTTTTTTTTCTTGTTTGGGTGAAGAAATGTAATTTCACCTTCTAGTCATTGGTTCGGTAATCTTCTATCTTTATTTGGCAGTTGTTGACCTGGGCTACAGTTAATCCACAAGCAAATGCTAACACTTAACTAAATGCTTTTCATGAGACAAACTATTAAAATCCTTTAAAAAATAAACACTGATTCAGCCTTTCATAAAACTTAGATGTGACCTTAAAGCACATCTTACAAATGTGAATTTGCAAAACTAAAAAATAATAATTAAAAAAATAATCACAGTATAGCAATAGCAAACAAAACGACAAGATTTTCTTGTGTTTCTGTGAATGAAATAAGACTCTTAAGGCTGCTGATGAGGATTTTTAATTATAACCTTGTACAGTATGCCAAGTAATTGATGGGGTAATACGGGCATAGAAACTGACCTTTCATTAATTGTTGTAAGAGCAACTCAGGATCTCCTCATGTCTAGCATGGGTATGTGTTTGTCACACACAAACTGTGATCAGAATTGAATAATGTAAGATAAAGCACCTCAAAAAAGACTGACCTTAACAAATCCAGGGCTTCCCAGCTATTGACCTCAGCCACTGACACTCACTTTTAAAGGCTAAAAGTTATCTCAAAATTAGTTTAAATTCTGTAATATTGTTTGTGCTGCTTACATTCAATAACATCAGCTCCACAGTGGAGACTTTAGGAAGTTATTTGATTTTAAAAAGCCACAACAAATAAACCAAAATAAAACATCAAAAACCCTGCAACACTCTCAGAGCCTGTGGTAATTCAGGTACCATTCTCAAATATAACAATGAAAAAAGAATGGCAGGTTCCAAAAAAGAAACACAAAGAATGGTATGCAGGAATAAAAGCAGGTAATTGATTTCATCAGTCCACTTGACTCCCAGAATATATTTGTTATTAAAAATCCCTTTGATAAAATCAGAAGAAAATCATCAAATGTAGTGTGCAACTACAGAAGTATTTAGAGATGTGCTCATCTCAGCTGGAGAGTACGGGAATAGAAAAAATACATGTAATATTTTTGCCTGTATGGTTCATAATGAAAAAAATGTCAAGACTTATGAATCATACTGGAAGGAAAGTTATTAAGAAAATAAATACATCATTTAGAAGTCCCATAATTATTTTACCTTTAAGGTGTACATTTGTATTTATTCTTCATATTATATGAATTTGACTTCCTTTGTTCATGCAGTGTTGACAAATTGTTTGTATTGTTTTCCACATCAAGACTATAATTCCATGTAGTCTTTTAAAAATATAATGTTTGAGAAACAACCTAGATCAGGATTGAAGCATGGTGGTGAACAAGTATCCTTTTCTTGTTCCAGTCACAAATGACTGTGCTTTCAAGTTTAAAGTGATAATCAACAAATACACACCCCTAAACCTGAGAGCTAGCAATCAAATGTATTTCTTTGAGAAGACTAATCTTTCAGGAGGACCTACTTCATCTCATGTTATTTCAAAATTGTTTGGGTGACAATGAGAAAGAATTGCATGTGGCCCCTGTGTCACTACTGTATTTAAATTATCCATCCATTTCATAGCTGGGCATGTCCCTGGAAACTTCTAATATGGTATCTGAAGTGCTCATCTGCCTTCTATCAGAGCAGCACCCAGTATCTTAAGCCAGAGAAAACAGTCCCTTCATTTTCAGAACAGACGTGTAATAAAGCTGTACCTCTTGATTATTCTCCATTGCAATTCCTTTAGTTTCCCAGAGCTTTAACTATAATGCAGATAGTCCTGAGATTAAATGTATATGCTCGCAAAATCTTTACTGGTTCATTTAAGTCTTCCCTCAAAGCATTTTACATTTTTCAAAGGCCAACACCAATCCAATTGGCTGCTTAAAATGCAGCCTATTACAAAAGCAAAGCCATAAGCTCCTGACAAAAACATTCAGCCTTTCATACTAATCACAGATAAAGTGGATTTGGCAAAAGATAATTAGAGACGTCTAGAAGACTTCTGTATTATAATGAAATTTGAACGCTTTCTCCAATGCAACTTAAATATTTAATACCAAGTAAAACCAGAATAAAGTGGTGAGACATGTATGCTTAAGAAAATAAACATTACTTTGGAAAAAATCAAAAGGAAGATTAGTTTCAGTAAAATGAACTGCAGCAGGAAGTTGTTCATGACACCACAAAGCAGGAAGCATATGTCTGGTTAGTCATCAGACCGGTGGCAGAATGAATTAAGAAGCGCTAACAAATCCATATACACGCACTTTTAAAACATAATCTCTACTTGTCATGTTAAGAATTTGTACCCAACCAGAGAATATGATGCAGGTCAACTCCTCTGGAATAAACAATCCTCCCCACACCCTGTTTTCATATAACAAAGGAAAAACAGGGAGTAAATTCAACTGCAAAATAAATGAGACATCAAAGTACGTTGCTCTCAATAACATTCTTTAAGTGTCGTATCTTGGCCCGTATCCCAGGATACCCTTGGAAATGACACATTGCATCTCAATGGGATTCTTTCAACAAAATATTTTAGTAAATAAATTCAGGTTTTATGCTAACTTATTTGCTTAAATAAAGCTTTGTGGCCATTATGTGCAACAGATGTTAGCGCCTGATGGGCTTTTGTTCTAATTATTAATTATTTGTGAAACTGCCATTTATAAGTGCTATCACATACTAAGACCAATAAGTAATACATCCAAAAGGCATAAGTATGACTCCACTCTGAAATGGCAAAAAAACTTTTAAAACAACTATCAAGTTTCAAAGACAGCTCAGAAAATCAAAAGCTCGAGCGTTCTGCCCTGGCTAAAGTGACAAACCAGCAACTTTGTTTCTTACCAACAAATCCCCAATTTGAAGTGAAGAACAGAGTCTTTTGCCAGGTATAAATGTACAGTCTCACTACCATTAGTGAGAAATACAGACTGAGAAACTGGAGATTGTTCACGTTTCACCTAATTTTCCCATTTCTACAATAACGGTTTCAATAGTTTCCTCTTTTCCAAGAGATGTTTTCAGATAAAATTCTAAAAATACAGGCACTTCGATTATAGAATATTTCCTAGCTTTTGTAAGATTATTTTTGCCAATCCCAAATGCAGCCCGTGATCATGCTACTGTCTCTACACCATGTAAAAACTTTTGATCCTCTTCGAGCAGGACAGGTTTATTTCAAAACCACCTCGAAGCAGAAGGAAGACTGTTCTTGATTTCAGCAACTATTAGAGAATAAACACAAATACTAAACACTAAAAAAATACTAAGAATACTTAAAAAAAAATTTCTAAAGTTGTATAAAGAAGATGCCTCTAATAGGGATACTAGAAACCTTTATTTAGAAATCTATTCCTAAACATCCAAAATTCCTGTGTACCTTCTTATTTTTAAGAATTTTTATGGATTCCATTCTTAAATTTAGGCAAACGTGTAACTTCCCAATGAAGCAATGCAATTCAATAAAGATTTTATTATCATTTTACCCTATTTCAGTGATAGAGCAGAGAAGAGTTGATATGCTCTATGGTGCTTTCATATCACATACTTAAGAAGACAAAACGAGAATCTGAAAATTTAGCTTCTGATTTCTAATAACTTTACAGCATCAAAAACATTTATTTTTGCCTCATTGCTATGATTTTATTTTGATTGGATCCTAAGGTAACAACATAATAAGACATCTTAAAAAAAAATACGCCTGCAAAATTCCTGGCACATAAGCAGAGAATCTGTCAAGTCTCCACTTAAAAAAATCCCAAAACTTAAAAACAAAAAACCACAAGCATTAAGTGCATTTTATTTACAAATATCATATGCAAACAAATCATGTAATTGCTTGGGTTGAAGGAAACTAATACTACATTTTTTCTTTCTAATAGCAGGAAAAATACCATTATCTTGATAGAATCCTTGATAGACAGATATCAAGTCTAGACCTGAGTGTTTTCAATGACAGTGATTACAAAACATGTCTTCCTAGACTGTCTTATCACCTATTGCTAAAACCAGTTTCTTAGTGTTTAATTTAAAAAATACTTTCCACATGAGACGCCATTTTTTATTCTGTCATTGATTACTGATTAAATTTAATTATTTCAACCTGCTTTATGATATTCCTTTACATTTTCGTGATAAGTAGTAATTTTTCTCTTCACTTGTGTTATCCTTTGCATGAACATGCCCAGCCATCATTACCTTTTCTCAGCTATTATTTCCCTAAACTTTTCATCATTTTTGTTGCTTGTTGAACTACATCCAGTTTATTTTAAACACTGCATTATCTTCTGCACTATCTTTGAAGATAATCAAGAAAATTCCGCACCACTGACACCCTGAAGGAGACATTACAAAGACAGGCAACGATTACAGCACAACACCACATCATTGCACATAAAAGGCACATGCCACCCAAGAAAGATTTATTTATTTTATTTTTTTTTACCTATAAAAATGTTTAAAAGCTGTATTTTACTCACTTTAAAGCTACTGTCGTAATTCTTGCACAAAGGAAGCATCTGAGTTAAATTTCATGGTGTCTTATAATACACTAGGACATAAACCAGAAAAATACATACACGATTAAATTTCCATAAAGCCCAAATGATGTGGCATATGAAATAGGAGAAGGAATTTAATCCACTCCTATAATGTGGTCAGGGCACGTGACTTCCACCCTGTTTCCATAGCTGCCTGCTACAGCCACCAAGCCAGAATAGCAACCCTGGCTCCTCTAGGCCACTCGTGTGGCTCTGGTGACCCATCATCTGGTCAGCTCTTGTGGGTATTGCCCAGGATGCAGCAGGCTTCTGGGGCAGCACCTCAGCAGCACCATTCCTCCCTACTCCCTGTGCAGCTATGCTCCCCAGCTTCAGTGGTGTGCAGGAGCCAGCACTCAGCCAGGTAACTTCAGGGCACAGAGTGACTGGTTGAGTATCTTCCTCTTCTCGTTCTGAGTTACTTTCATTTTTATCTTAACTCGAGAACCTCTGTTTACTCCCAGCACTGGTCCCTGAACAATGCAGGTGCAGACTGACTTGGTTTCACCCTGCAAACTCCCTCCTGATGGAAAACAACACTTTTCAACTGTCTTTGTAATAGATAAAATATAAAGCCTCTTTTCTGAGCAAACAGTTATACCACATTAGGAATGAATTTGGTTTAAATGCAAAATAAATTAATCTACTTACTTAAATTAGTCTTATAAGGCAGGAATATTATTTCCTTTTTTTTAGAGAGATAAGAAAAGACTTACAGTTTTATCCATTAAGAATTTTTAAATCAGGAATTATTATTGAGCCACCATGAAATGTTTTTGTAGGTAGACACATGGCATAAAAAGGGTACAATGCACATGCAGGGTTATCAGTTTTTTAGTCCAACTGCCTTTTGCTTGTCACATAGTATTTTCAGAGTTGAAAGGAATTCACATAACCACCTTGCATTCAATTCGGTGTCCTCAGATCTGTTGTCTTTTAAATGTAGTGTACTTCACAGTGTATCTTTCATAATTTTAAATAAAGAAGTGGCCATAATTTGGGTTTACATGTATTCACAATGCAAGTCGAAAGCTTTTACGTGTGGTTATGTTCCTGTTGTTGAACGTTATTACTCAAAGCACAAAAGTGAGCACATGACTGCACACTGACCTTCATCTGTTCCCAAATTATGTCTTTTAAAAGCCTTGAATCGTTTAAGGGGAGCTGCTGAAACCTGAAACGAACTTGGTCTATTGCTTTATGATGTAGATGAATGGAAAACTTAAGTATTACATTTCAGGCTCTTACTGTACTAAATATAGCAAAATTAGGATGAGGGAGAATATAATTGGAACATGAGTGGTGTTAAGAGAAAAATTTTTTTCTTACAGGCATCGATGATTAAATTGTAATATTCGGCACATTTTTATCTCTACAAGAAAATCACGACTTGCAGAAAGAAAATGTTCTTCTGATCAAGTTTTTATTTTTAAAAGCAATGACTTAAAAAAATTAACGACTCCTCCCCCAGCAGATTGCACCACCACAAATTGCTGACTAGTTCCGATAGCCCCGAGTCCTTGCAGTAGTTTGAAATACACCTTGCATTTAAATTTTCATTGCTTGCACTCCACTTGATTTTCATAACGATGTGTTTAACAATGTGACTAGAAAAGAAAAAGTCAGCCTAATTAGAAAAGCAAGCAGTGCATAAAATAACTGCAGAAAGCATCTTTTCCTTTGTGTCACTGCCTAAGACAAGAAGCCAAAATGCAACTTTTATGAGCACCAGTTCAATAAACTTGTTCAATAATTTCAATTGAAAAAGAGGCTATCAGGGATTTTTATTTTACTTCATCCATTTTTAGTAATCTTCACCGTTGTTTCTAATGCTGTAATACAATCTTGCAGTGAGTTCTGATAAAGTTCATCTGAATGTTTCAAAGAAATATTAACTTAAATGCAACACTGCAGGACAGGAAAGATAGTAAATGTAGTAAACTTTCCAATAGAAAAATGGCTTATAAATTGACAGGTTTCTCAACAAGTTTACAAATTTCTGACAGTTGTCAGATGGGAACTGTAACATTCATTAAGTATTTCAACTGCTTATAAAATCATAGGAACCTTTAGGTTGCAAGATACTTTTGCATATCATCTAAACCAATCTCCTGCTCAAAATTAGGGTAATTTTTATGTTAAGTCTGATTTCTCAGAGCCTTGTCCAGTCAAGGTTTTAATTTCTCCAAGGATGGAGGTTCCTCAGCCTCTCTGGGCAAAGTGTTCCAGGAATTAAGTACTCTTCATGTATATGCCTTTATGTCCTGGGTCTTCCTTCTGTTACAAATCAAAGTTAATTACAGTAGGAAATGTTGCTTCTGCTGTCTATACTGACACTCAGTTGACTTTAGACAGCACAAGTTTTGAAGGTTTGCCTTGGTAACAGCTTCTTTTTTTTTTTTTTTTTTTTTTTTTTTTGTTGTTATGGAAGCATTGAGAGTAAGCAATTATTTGTTCAACATAAATTACAAACTATGTAAAGTAGAGGTGACTCCAGGGCTGATAGTCAGTTCTGAATGGTCTTGATCTTAAGAAAGCTCAGGAGCCATACAAAGTGTAGACTGAAGCCCAGATCTGCAATAACTGAGAAAGAAAAATAAAAGTAATATCTAATAAAAATTCTGTTACTTCAGCTTGTGCTAGTGTTAATACAGTTTGCATATGGTTAAATGATCTTGTCCTACTGCAATATATAGTGAGATTTTAAAAGGTGACTCACACTTAAGGCAAATTAAATGACTACTGCTGCAGTTCCCATGTTTTTATCTTTGTATAATTTAATCAGCTATTCATCTGAACAGTTGGAAAGGATAAATTTATACAAAAATAACTTCACCTCTCTTGCTAAATATTTTCCCATATTAAGTCTCTATTCTGATACAACTCCATGGACTATTGGCTTATGTTGACATTATCTGAAATGAGAAAGAACACTGGGGTCCCAAAGGAACCCCTCACACAAGCTCTCACTCAGTTCATTGTCATACAGCAAGGAAGTCAGCCTTAAGCACGTTTTGCTTGTGCTGCTGAAAGATGACAGATAAAGACATGAATTTGGCCCAGTGTCTGGTTTTATATGGTTAGCACAGTTTGGGATTTTTATTGAGCATCATTACATTCATTACACATATCAATTATATGTAAATATGTAATATATACATATGTATACTTCACAGATCTGGCATTCCAACGTGTATGTTCCATTTAGGTAAACAGCCTTATTAAAAGAACTTGGAGCATTTAACAATGTTGCAGTGTTTTCAGAAGTAAAGTAAGTTTTGAATAATTTTTTAAAAGTGTAATGGAAAATGGATCTTAATTATGGAAAACACCTACAATCTTCCCAAAGAAGACATGCACTAGGAAATCTGGATCAACAGGACATGTGTCCTGGAAACCACTCCTCTTCTTCAAGATTTTATCCTTCATTAAGAGTAATGAACCTGTTAAGTGTCCTCTATATGAAGTCCTCTATAATCTTCAGCAATCAGATGACATGACTTTTTCATGTAAGTAGCATCACAGCTATCCTATTAAAATACAGTAAAATGTAGGGGGCTTTAATGCATTATAAGGAATTTGAACCTAATTTATCTGATAATAACTGGCTTCATATTCACAAATAGAATTTATGTAAAACCATGGATTTCCTATACAGAAGGTTTGCATTATTACCTTTAGTGTCAGAAATGGCATTGAATTGACTTGCGAAAGAGCGTTAGACATTCTACAGCTCAGCTCCACAGTAGTTGCTAGTGAGTTAGGATGGCAGCTGTTGTACATCTGAAGCTAACAAATGGTATGTGACCAGAGATGACTGGCATGACATGTGGCCATTGCCGTTTTATACAGTTATGTTCTCAACTATTTTAAAAATGTCCACAAAAGTCCTTCAGAAATACTGTTCCCAAGAAGTTCAAGGAAAATTGATCCTATAATATTTACCCCACTTGGTTAGTTGCATATATTCACACATTATCGCAGAGCAATAAACTAAGGTTTAAACAAAAATAGTAATACAAATTATTCATCTGGAAGTCATGTTCTCAGTACTGTGACTTGAGGCCGGATTCACTTGCTTGAAAGTACTAGGCGTATATTAAATTTCCAGCAATCAATTATCATTTCAGCCTTTGTATCTGCGATCATAAATTCAGGCACATGCCCATATGGATAGACAAAGTGCAAAGACAGAACTGTCTTCTAGGCAAATTCCAAAAGCAAGTGTGAAGTTCAGTATTGAAATATCACTCCCTTCTCTGTCCTCATTCTCAAGCAGTACAGACATTTTTAATCTATCTAATGTTTTCCCAGTCTTCCTGGAACTTTTACCTTCATAATCTTTATATTGATAATGGTTTGCCATCGCTTTATGTCAATCTTCGGTACCTACACACAAAAAGACTTACTGTAAGGATTTAGAAGGTTCCAACAGAGAAGAATTTCCAAAAATGCCATTGATTTTACTTACTTATTTCATGCACAGAATACATGTCTCAACATGGTTCTGGTTATAAGTCACAATTTCTTTTGTCATTAGTGTTTTCCTACATTTTTGACATTTATTAGATTTACAACAGCTTCTTCTAGGAAAAAGTTGTTACCTTTGCTTTTCATTTTTATCTTCTACTATCTGAATTTTCAGTGACTAGATTAAATATTTATACTTAAAAAACCCCATATTAATATTTTAGTATTTAATAACTCTTGAGAGTGGGTCTGTTTCATATATATACCCTATTTGTTATAATTTTGCATGAACTGATCTTTGAAGTCAGGAGTTAACTGTTTTTCTTCCCTGGTAGGAGAAATACAATTGGAAAGACAGAACAAACTTGCTGGCCATCTATTTCATCCTCTGTGGTTAAGAGAGGGTTTTGGTGTACACAATGGAGGGCCTGAAAGGTTTCAGGCACTTGTAAAGTTACTTGAATTAGGCTTAGCCTGAAATATCCTTATATAGAAATGACAGAGAGGATGAAAAAGAGAATTAAAAAAAAAGTGCATAATACAAGGATTTACTCAAACATAAAAGAGAGTCTCTAACTTATTCCAAGTAATTGCCAGTGAAAAAAGTCACAGTATGACCCTAACTTCAGATTGCTTTTTCATAGTCTTTATATTAGGGCCTGAGATCATATATTCACAGGTGAGAGTATGGTCACATACTTAGGACTAGAGCATTTAATTGCACACATAATGACAGGGACAGAGTCTTTCTTTTGGGTGACATATTCACACTCCAAAAAGAAAATTTATTCCATCAAAACTTTCAGTTCCATCTTGTATGTAACCATTAAAACGTACAATACATCATGTGCCAAAACTCTAATACCTGAAAAGGCAAGCACCAACAAAACTTGCTGAAAACATAAAAAAACCATTAGGAGATTTAAAAATTTTGGCTAGTTCAGTCTAAAACAGTAGAGAACTATCTTCAGGTATTACACAAGAAGTGAGAATTGAAGAGGAAATTGTAGGAAACAGAAGTGACTCCACATCAGCAATATCCAAGCAAAGGAAGAAAATATGTTATGAAATGCAGCATGAAGACAAAAGGAATTAACATGATTCCATCTGTTACCTGTCATGTGTTCTCATAAAATCCCAGAACTTCTTAGTGCCATTCTGGAGGAAAAAAAAGAAATAAATCCTTCAGTAAAATTAATTCCAAGTGAAAAATTACTATAATGAAATTTAACAGGGATTTATTTGAAAACTGGTATAGCTGGTTTTGTTTATGAGACTGTTATTCTGGATTTTGACAGTAAATACTAGAGAACTGTCAGTTCAGAGGACAATAGGACAGTTCAAACTCTTAGATCCACAATATTATGCTGACAGCTTACTTAAAGCTATGGTAATCTTTGGGCCCAATTTTGGCCACAATATCAACTTCAGATGCACAATCTAATCATTCAGGTACTAGGAAGCTGAAAGCAGCTAAGGTTTGACTAGTAAAGCAAGCTGCAGATCTACGTTCTTCCATGTCCAGAAATGGGCTTATCTTAGGAGGACAGCTCAGTGCTTCCCTCCTAACTAAAGTCATTTGGGATCCAGGAACAAGACATCCTTCCCTCTAACCCTTTGCATGGCCCAAAATAGTAGTTTTGTCCATGATACGGCTAACATGAAGGGATCACGCTCCATTCTACACAACAGCTGTTACTCTGCACTGCTTCTGGTGGCAAGGATCCTGTCTAACCGTAGGCTTGAAGTCACAGCACTCACCCAAGAACTGGGAGACATAAGATAATTATATTCTAATAATATTTTCCAACTAACAAGTTGGGCCAACTTCTGTCCTATGCTATCTTCAAAAGAACAACACTCACTACAGCACAGCTGAAACTGATCCCTGAAAACATTCTTCCAGTTATAATGAACACAAACACACTTGCTCACATTTATATTCTACCTTCTATAATCACCTATACCAATTCATACACACCAGTTAACAGAGACATGTATATAGTTCCTTACCCTGCTTATTAGAAATGTGATAGTATTTTTTAGCTGAAATACAACTCAAAAGAGATTTCACTCCTAGATTAAAGTCTACAAAAGGAATCAGTATGCAACCAGAGGAAATTCTTTTGGTTGATACCTTTCTCTTATTAGGAAGGCGAAAACTAGACCTGCTGAAAACTGATATAACCAAAATACGCTTAATGTGAAAAGCTGGACAAGCTCTCTATTATAAAGTATGGTTAAGTGGATGATCAAACTCTGAGCAACTGGTTAATGATTTAAAACAGGTAAATGTGTGCAAGGAAAGAAGAATCAAGTTCAGTTGGTGGGTAAAGGTGCCAACCAATATAGACAGGCCCTTCAGCTCTATTACAGATGTCATGGCTACCAAGTACACAACAGCTGGTGGGGATTAGATAACAAGCACTCTGGTTCAGAGATTAAGCTCCTGAGCTTGATGAGTTTACCAAGCTTTTGGAAGAGTGACTGCTTGCTTGGTAGCTGGGTTTTTCTTCGTTTCCACAACTCTAATTATAAACAGTTGTTCCTCTCAAAAGAAACTTTAGTCTAGTCTTCCATTGGTGTCTGTACATACCTTCTGCTAGCACTGACAAGAATCAAACGCGTGCATTAGAAGAGAAGCCCCATCGTTCTTTAATTGTAATATAATGTTGAAAGAGAAATAAAGACAGCAAATTCTCAGTGTGAAATGAAATATGAAAGCCACCGTTTATCAAGCTGAGCATTTATCCAATCCATTCCACCAGGTGAGAGACAGAGAACAACTGTGAAAGAACTATGACCTAACACAGCATTGCAACACTTGAACTTAATAGTACAGGCTGTGTTGTACAGTAAGATAATTTAAAGTATTAAATGCGTAAGGTCCACTCAATCCTTTTATAGGTTTATTTCTATCTGGAAGACATGCTTTTCTGGGATTTTATCTTGTTTGCAGATCACTGTGCAGTTTTTCACTTGACATGAGTGAGCTGGGAACCTGTGGACCAAGGATAATGTGTTCTGTATGTACCTTCATATTGTTTCACCAGTTTCAGCCTTCCCCTGCCCCAAATGGTTAAGATGTGCTACCATCATCCATCCTCCTTTGTAGTGTCTCCATACTTCTTTGTAGTGTCACCTGGGAGAAATGCAGGTGTCCAGCTGATGGAGAAGACAATAAAGCCAGAATCAAGGTTCTCCTCACTTTAATATACACTATCAGTCACGTGGGACTACTTCCTAATGTATAATCCCAGCAACAATCTTCCTGGCTTTTTCCTACTGCCATCATTTTGCAAATTATAGAATGTGATTGCTTTGGAGAACTTATGAAAGGGTTTCAAAAGCTAAGGAAATTACACCCTAGAGAATCATCCTCATCCAGATGGGATCCATCAGATTTGAATGACCTCTTCTCAAAGATGTGCTCCATTAGCATTAACAGAATCTACCTCACAGACATGCACATATTTTTTAACAGAAAATAAAGGAGGGAACTTAGTATCTAAAGATAAAATAGTCTGAAAAATAAATCTCTATTTTCTAAATGGATGGACAGCACATAAAGCGCTTTCTCTAGAACATGATTTGATTAAAGACCCAAATTCTAAACTGGTCACAGGCTAAAATAATTTTGAGTCTGTCTGTTCAAGATGTTGGCTATCATCATACACTCTGACTGGACAATGTTTGTTAAGCTATTTTCTGCTTATATTTGAGTAAAAAAAATTGTTTCATATCATCAACCTGCACCTGTCCAAATAAATAAATCAATAAACAAATGAAACATTCCAACATCTCATTGTTTACAGTGGCAGAAACTCAAATGAGCCTATTCATGCCCTATTGTCCAAGGCAAATGTAATTTGAAGCCAACCGTACAGAGTTGAGTTTCTATTGTACCCAATGCATGGTTCTCTCCTAACAGACTAGTATGAAGGTTGCTAATTATTAATAGCATGTAAACAGTTACCAATGGTTCTTACGCTGCTTTACATACTTTACAGAACATTAATTCTAACCAGTTTCTAACCAACTCTAATATATCTATCTTATCTTTAAGACAAAAATATTAATTGCTCGAACTGATCAAGATTCATGCTTTTAAAAGCCAAGTAGCCATGATTACAGTTAAAGTGTTCCACTCCATATATCCTGGCCTTTGACTGTGCTCTTCTATCACCACAGTTACAGATAGATGGAAAGAATTTAAAAGGTACCAACCATCAACATCACTCCCAAAAAGAGAGGCATCTTTGTGAAATACAAAAGCTCTCTCAAACCCTTAATGCTCTTCATTTTAATAAACACATATATTTGCATTATTATAAAATAGTCCACTCTCCAATATATAATATGGAAAAATCAAAGTATCAATGAAGTGAAAGAAGTATAATTCTCGCTAAGAGATCTAAACACTGATGATGGGAAGGTGAAAGGAATACATGATTACATTTGAGAAATATTTAAACAATTATTCTTCAAATAGGAAATGTGTCCTGTGGTGTTTTATTAAAAAAAAAAATTCAAAAATATTTTGTCAGTTTTTATCAGTTTAGAACAGCAGTTCTGATACTGCAACAACCTTGTATAATACTTATTTGATTTGGTATCTCTTTAAACACAAAGTAACCGCACTCTAGTTCTGTGCTTAGTGATCAGGTTCTGCGATGTTGCAATGCTGAACTAGTGCATATAGTATGTGTAAGTTAATAAAGCTGTATTCCAGGAGAGGCAGCATGTGAGACAACTTTGTTTCATATTACACAGAAGACAGATTACTTGCCTAAGCACAAACTGCCTAAGAAAGCCATATCAGGTCAGATGAGATGTCCATCTTGCCTGGCATCCTGCCTCTAACAGCAAAAGGAAAATTTAAGAACAGAGGAAGCATACAGCAATGCTTTCCCACAATACTCTTCCAAACCTCCGACAAAAGGCAGCTGAAAGGTTCCAAAAGACAATCCACCAAAAAGGCATCTAAATTAAATACAGTCTGACCCTGACAAGGAAGCTCAAGTAGCCCTTTCTATACTATTTGCATATGCAATAGCTTGTCACAAGTCCTGCTCATCTTGTCTACAAGACTGACTTGATAATGGCATTGACAACTTAGAATTACAACCGTATGCTACTTAGAATTACAACCGTATGCTACCAGTTAGACAGTCTGCACAAGAACTCAATCCCTTTTGGTTCAAGTGATTCCAGGACAACCATGCACTGCAAAGAGCTCTCTGCTAGACAAGTGTTGACAGTGGATTCAAGTTCAGCAGAAGTGACTTCTACCAGCAGAGAGATGTTTATGATGCCACCCATACTTAATCTCTACATTGTCTGTCCTGGTTCCATCCTCGAAATCATTTTCTGAAGACTCTTTGTGCACCTGCTCATTGCCATATTTACAGGCAGGAGCCTGGTTCACACTGTCTGTTATTGGTAACTTGGACTTGTCTGCAGCCAATAATCAAAATACCATTCTTTTTCTCACCTACACTATTTCTGTCTCTGGATAAAATGCCTTAAGAATCACTGCACCAGGGATGTCACTGTCCTCCGATTTCCTCCACTACTTTAGGCAATATAATGTCTGAACAACATGGTCAAATTTCTGTCAGGATACTTATGCAAAGGATAAATTTTGCTTACTAGACTTAGCCCAGGCTACCCAATAAAGAAGATAAAAAGGACATGCTATTCTAAGGATGTAGGAAGAAACATTCACTGGCACTATCTTATGGCAACACTGGGTGTGCTCCACATGTGACAGACTCTGGACATGCTCTGACACAAGTCATTTGTGAGTTTCCTTCTACTTTTCATTGGGGGCAGCTTGACTGCCTTCCTCCCTCTTTTCCCTGAGGGCAGCACCCATACACATTTGACACCTGAGAAGCTCTTGAACCAGCTTGTACATCTGGTAAATGTGTCTCCACATGTACCAATACTCAGCTCAGCGTTACCCTGATACCATCTTGGGCCTTCTAACAAACCCCAACCAAACCAACCCCCCATCAGTTTGGCTGCAGTGTCTACTGTTGTGTATGGCCCTGCTGGGACTCAAAATCCTCTGTCCAGGCAGCTTTTCAACTGTAAGGAGTAAGTACGTAAACACAATTTTAGAGAGACAGATGTAGGCCCTTCCTCAAGGACCATCTCCAAGGACACTACCAAAGAATGGGATCTGTTTACAAATAATGGAAGTTAGAGCTCTGGTGCCCCACTTTATATAAGAAGACCTGCATCTTTCCAATCCTACTGAGTTTTGAGATGAGGAAGAGAAAGGGATAGCAGTGCAGCAAGCCCTGCCATGCAGCTAAATGTAACCTAGGAACAGTGCCACACTGAGGGCAACACTTCTGCTGACATAGCACAAGTCTGTAAAATCATCACTGGCATGGAGATGGTGAATGTAAATCTGAATTCACTACTTTACATAATATAGAAGCACTATGTCAGAGCTGGCTACCTGAGGAGAAATGCTAAGGCTTCTCTGGGCACTGGTCTGTCTCCTGTCAAGGAATCAGTGCTGAAGTCCATCAGCAGCACAGAGAAGCTTGCCTTGCTTGTTTTGTGCATAAATCAATTCACTGATAGCTTCTGAAGCATCCACATGCAAACTGTGCTACATGTATTTTAAACGTAAGTGTAGAGGTTTGTATTTCTTAGATTTTATTACAAGTTTTATTCTGAAGAGTAAACTGAAAACTTGTTTGTGTAACAGGTACAGGAACACTCACAAAACCTCTTTCAATGCTTCCTTTAACTCTATGTAACAATCATTTCACAGCATCACACAAGGGTGTCTAAAATAAATCTTCAACACGCAGGTTTACAGTCACAGATTTCCTGTTGGGAAATCTGTTGGGAGTTCAAACCATTCAACAAATCAAAATTTAATTTGGATTTGCACTAATTTAAATGACTTTTTGTAATGAGCTCCGGACAGACAACATGTTACTGAAGCAGAAATGACCGTTACCCAAAACCTGCCTAAAGCTTCTCCTATCTTATTCACCTTATTAAGTATTCAATAATTCAAAAAGCGACTGATTTAAAAGTACTGCCCTATGTCATCTCCCATGTTTATCCACAGAAAACCTCTGCTTGGACAATGCCGAAGTGGCTGAGAACTGTAAAGTTACACCAAAACCACCTCAGTTTGTATTACAGATATTTGAGGAGACTGGTAACAGGCCACACAGGCAGATTACTTAAAATGCTGGAGATGAGTCTCCAAAATAAGTAAACTAACTTCACATAG
>JANHGN010017441.1:0-10471 GCA_024605025.1 Megaceryle maxima | reverse complement strand
ATTGACTTGAATTTTTGATCAGGAAAAACAAAATTGATAACATCAATAAAAGCACATTCCTGTGGAAAAAGAACACTTTTTTTTTTTTTTTTTTTTTTTTTTTTTTTTTTTTTAGTTTAGTTTATTGTACACATTACAAATCCAGTGAACATTAAGGGAAACTAAAAAATAAAATGCCCTGAACAACCTAAGAGGATGAGAAACAGATCCAGGAGACATATCTGCTGGCTCCAGCTCAGAGAATAAAAGCCAGGGAAATAACTCAACCAGAGGGCTGCTGAGAATGCCTGGGTATTCTGTATTTCATTTATTTTTCTGCAGTTTTCCTTATTTGTATATGTATTGCTGAATATTCATTGAGTTAGAAACAAACATGGCCTTTGCAGTTCAGTAATAAAGGAGACTGGGGAACAAGAGACACGGATGTGTTCATATCCCTGCTCCCATTTATAATAATCCATGAACAACTCCAAAAGACAAGATTTAAGAAAGCACTTAAGTAACTTTCACTTTTGAGGCACTCACTGCAAAGATGGAATTCTGATCACTGTCATTTCTGGCAAGCACCAGAACCCCAAATAACATCTAAACACATTTCTTGAATAATGTCATGTTCTGTCATGGGATTTAAACTACAATATTTGTCCTAGGATTACAAAACTCTTTCTGCTCTGCTACCTGATGGAGCCTTGCTAAAATTCAGCGAGACTGATTCCTGCAAATTCCTTTGGAAAATGACACTTACACTCCTAAGTCACCAAAGATGACATTTTCCAAACTGCTAAATTTTACAGAGACACAGCTAATTATATGAAAAATAAACTTTGTATTACTTATTTTTAAGAGAGAGAAGAATAAAAAACATCCTCAGGAAACCCATTTCAATCTTTTTTGGTCCATGGACAGCTGCTTCTTTTTACCCATAAAGGACCTAAGAAATTTTGGACTAGTGATATTTAATGACAGGCAGGGGAAATAATTCTGCACTCGTCATAATATACCTAAATCAATTCTGTCTGTAGTAGCTGTTTCAAGATAGTGTGATTCAACAAAGTACCCATAGCAAGTCCAAGACCCCACAGTAGATGAGAAATCTCACTTAATATTCTTGAACTCCTTCCTGTACTCATTCTGTGCACTCAATAGTCAAAATACCCTTTTAACCCCTTAGGAAGGGAACTCTTCAAATTATACATACTGGACAAGCACTGCTTTTGTCCAAAGCACATTCCCACACCTGGTATAGCAACCCAAAGAATTTGGGACTGCTGAAGACAATCTCATGGAGAATTTCTGACTCAAGAGAAACATTCACCCCACTGACTCCATCAGGATTTAGGGCTCTCACCTCATCTCTGCAGGCAGAGAAGCAAACACAAGTATAGTAAGTAGAAGGGGGAAATGAATCTTAAAATCATCAGTCCCAAGGCAACCACTACGCCTACAAGCATAATTTCTTCTTTGCTACCCTAGGTCATGACCCTCATCCAAAAGAGGAAAGAAAGAAACTGTCCTTTCATCATTAATTTCACTATGCCATTGAGGAAAACAACACTGACAACATCATAAAACCACAGGTTAAGTTGCCACTGGTATTTCAGCCAAATGCTAATCACCACCATCAATTGTCTAATATTTCTCATTACCTCTTCAGTCATTCTAACAAATTCAACTGCAACTTGCATAGAGTCTGATTAAAATCTCCTCTGGTTGACAAAGAGCCAGCAGGAAGAAAAAAAAAAAAAAAATCTATCCCCTTCTACTACAGTACTGGACCACTATGTTTTTAGACAACTAAAGCTGCATTCAAAACTTATGCAGTTGATGAATGCTGTTCTAATTTCAGAAAAAAAAATAAATCTACCAGCTATGTCATCTGAAGCAGAACACTTGGGAAAAAGCCTGTGTATAGGCTGCTGTATCATTAAAATTGGATTAGGAAAAAAAACCAAAAACCAAACACAACACAGAAAACAATCCATCATGCAAAACTTCAAGCTACTTGGTTTTGCAAACACAGAAATAAAACCAATGCAGGTGCAATATAGCTCAATGAACTGTACACCTTGCATCACACTCTAGTCTAGTCCAGCATTAACAAGACTGACCAAGGCTAGCAAGAGCACTTGGGAGATCCCAAGTTTCAACAAAGTTGGGAACAAAGCCAGGTGTAGCACCACAGTGTCTCCATGGTGAAGTAAGAGCAGGGAAGGACGCCTCCTACGCACCCAGTCTCACAGGAACTCCAGGTTACCACTTACTGCAGGCGTTTTCATAGATGAGGTTCCGGGATCTTTAGATAGAATCCTGTGAGCACATTAAAACTATTCATTGACATTTCTGTTGGCTCTTTCAATAGAATACTGAGACACCTTAAACTCTAAAACTTTATCCTGAGCAAGCAATGGCATGAACCCAGCATACAGAGAAAAGCCTAAAATTTAGGCAAAGAATGAAGGTCACAAATTCACTCTGTGAATTCCACAGGGCTGGTCTGAGAATGAAGAATTAACTTCCACAAGTACTACAGCCAATTACACACCTTTCCTTGCAAGAGCAAGACACACAATTCTGACCAAAAAAGTATACAAAACAGAAAGTTGTTTCTTTACTCTTTCATCCTCTCCCCAAGGCACAACTGTCAGGTGTGGTTTGTCATCCCCCCTGATGCAGTACTGGAAGGCATGCCACTGCTCTGTCCTAAGGGCTGCAGGAGAATGTGCAGACAGAGGGGAGGGAAGACACAATGCCAACTGGCATTCATCTGCTCTAGTTTGAGAAATACTTCAAAAGCAAGTATTCCAACAGTTCTTCAATTTAGTGAAATAGTTTTCCTGATGAGTTTTTTTCAGCCCCTGGGTGCGATTAAATCTCTATCTCCCACCCCCTCACCCCCCACCATAATTCTTGCACTTAAATCTTGACATTTATATTATTACTTTTACAAATTATTCTCAGTGGAGTGTACCATAATGCTCTAGTGAGGCTTGTACTTTCCCATGAGTCTTGTGAGAGCTCTGCCAAGAGGTTTTAACTCCTAAACAGATCAAAGAGAAAGTAATGAGATAAAAAGAAACAGGGTTCTCCAGACTGACAGGTCAACCACCTCTCCTCAAGAAATGAGGCTGGTTTACAGAACAAGCAGGGAGACAAGCAGATTTCAAATTTGATAGAACTATCCCACAAAGTACTATAGTAGCCATTTTTGTACTAATGATTACTGACTGCTTTCACTGAATATGAGGCCAAGGATCTCACATTATTCTTTAACTTATCTGAGCAACTTAAATCTGCTCAGTTACAGATCAAATTTTAGGCCATACAAACAGCAGCACTACGAAATATCACTCTAAAGATCAACAGAAGACTTGCAGACAACGTAAGCCAGAATCTGCCTACCTGTGTCTGATTTTTTAAAGTGTCAGAAATGTTACAAGGCTGGAAGCAGAGTGCCAAGTGCAGACATACAGCTGAAATTCTAAGACAGGTGGGCCAAAAGACTTCACAGCCAACTTTTCTTCTAAACTTCTAAGCTTAAGTGACTAAATAATAATAAAGGTAAATCTTAAAGCCAAAACAAAACTAAATTAAGCCAACAGTGGTAGTTTAAATTATCATTTCAAGATATGAATATAGACAAGAGCTACATAGGTTCATATCCTAAACAAACTTTTTAATTCTTTACAATGTTTTACCCCATGTACAAATGTAAACATTTCCTCTATTTTTTTCCACATCTTGATTTTCAACTCAGTTTGTCAGAACATGTAATTTCTGGTCATAAAACACTGAATTGTTGTGACTCCAATCACCTGCTTTTTAAGTAAAAAAAACTCTGTTAGTCAAACTGCTTTAGCCTTTGCCTGAACAAGGATTAAGTAGAAACAATGCAAGTGAAGATGTGGCCTCACCAATGAGAGACGCAAAAATATCATTGTGTTCAAAAGTTTATAAAAATGTGTGCTAAGGATCTGAGTATCTGGCCTTTTATAGTCCAGACCCATTTATAGTCAAGAACCTTTTTAGGAAGCAAACCAAAATGCTACGTCCATTCCAAGACTACAAAGAACTATTCCAGCTAACTAAAATGAGATATATAATAGAAAATAATCCTTAAAATAATAAGTTATCAAATTCTGTGTAGTTCATAGCAGAGTAAACATTCCTATTCCTAATTTAAATTATCTTGTACATCATGAAAATCTTACAGAATCACTCAAATAATGTTATGCTTTAATGATATATAACCTTTCTAAGCCTAGCACGTGCAGAAAAGCCAGTGATTACAGCCATCACACACTAGGCTCTTGGAAAAAAAAAAACAACTTCTACTTTAAGAATCAAATCTAGAGTCAGAATAATGCAGAGATGGAGCTGTTTAACTCTAGAAAGAATTCTCAAATTAAAATTGAAACTACACTACTGAACATTTCTGAAATCTTAAGATAGTAAATAACCTAGAGTATGATTTATAAGCTTGTTGAGGAATTCTAGTTTTTTAAAACAATTGTTTATATTTGCTTACTAAAATATTCACCTTGATCATATGTAGCATGACATATCAGAACAAGCATATGGCTTAAAGAATGAAGCTCAAAGTCTCAGTGGATATGTTGTTTTCTATGCACACCTTTTTTTTTCCCACTCTGTTTTGTTTTGGTTTAATTTTTTTATTAGCTATACCATACAACTCCAAAAAAACATGTTATTTACTGTCTGGAAGGACTGTGAAGGGAAAAGAAGGTGGGGAGTGAGAGGACCAGGTTCCAGAAGAAATACTTGCACAATTACTACGTGATACACAAATCCACTTTGCACATGCTGAATACATAGAACATCTTACATGCTGCAACACAAAGAAAAAAATAACTATTTCACAAATATATAAGAATTTGAAGCACTATGTAGTTAAAAATACCAGAAGATGACATCCCTAAATACGGGGCAAAGAAAATTAAAAACCACAGCAACCATCATTTACATTTTTACAATTGTGTGCTTTCCCCTAGAACATTAGGAAAAAAACAAAACTCTTGGGAAAAAAAAAAAAAAGGGAATCCTGCACACATGCACACACACAGAGGGTCACAAAAGCTATGAAAGAGATACTTAACACAGGTTCCTGAGCAGATGACAAGCCATTAAACTTTCACCTTTAGGTAGTTATGATGATCTGATGTCCCTTTTATGATACCTCCAATTTTTTTTAATTAAAATCTACAATGTGTTTAACAAGCAATTCTTCCATCAATCTTTGATGTGTTTTACTTATAAAGCAATGACAGTTTTCAGTTCAGTCTCCTTAAAGTTCCAGAGAAACCATTTTCCACTCACTTGCTTTGAAAGCCATTAAAACAACTTGATGAAGAACATCAGCAGGGGGTTAATAGAAGCCAAGGCTTAGTAACAATCTTCAGATTTTTCTCCTAAGACTTTCTCACAGACCCTCCTCACAAAGATCTTCAGGGCTTTTCATCCTGTCCTTTCTCCCCACCCCCCAAAAAATCAGTTGAAAGTGACAGATGCAACTAGCACCAGGTTTTGCTATTTTTTAATTTCACTTTTACCTCTCAGTTTTGATAGTCTCAACTGAAATCAGATTCACATGGCAGTGGTCATCTCCTCTTATCTTCCTATTGGGAAAAAATAATACACTGAAAGATTTAAGAAATAATATGGAAATATCTTCTAACCTGTCATCAATTCTGAAGAGAGCACTGCTACAGAGAAACGTACCTGTTGCTCATAAGTCATATATAACTAGTGCTCAATTGATTGAACTAATTAATATAATATTTATATAAATTTCTATGTTTTACTGCAATATTTCTGTAACTTCTGTATCTTCTGTGTAATTCCTAACGACACTGGCCTGTAACAAGAGTTTAAAACTTGGGATGTAAACTAAAGAACTATGATGCCAACTGCAAATAATCTTCAGCCACTCTTGAAAAATGGCAACAGATGTTATAGTTTTGTAACAAATTGTTATAGTTTCATGCAAATATAGAAACGAAGGTTCTACGGAAAAAAAGAACTATTAGGATAGTACTTAAATTCCTCAATCAGCAAAGCATACTATCTTATCTATGCTTTGCTGTGCTCACCACCATTTTATTTCTTTATTATTATGACCACTTGGAAGTACAGTCTTTGTTGATCATTAATTTTAGGGAACTTCTGGAACTCCAGAGCTCTATGGACTTTTCAATTGCTGTATTCAAGTGACGCCACTGTGGTCAAATACCACACATGGCATTTCTGCAACATGAACAGCTACTTTCATGAAGCAGGGCTATGGAACGTGCCCATTCATCCCAGATTCTAGTTACAATCCCTTGTTCTTTTAAAAATTAGAGCTACAGTTACAATACACATGGCTAGGAGCAAACAGGGACTAAGAGAGGCCAGACACGTCTCCTCTTCTTGAGGACAGGGGCAGCACACGCAAGAGATCTGAGGTCAGGAAAGACAGATGGTGGGCATTCCCATTACAGCTAAGCCACTTCTTGTCCTTACACCATTGAGCTTTATGTTTTACAGCTGATGACTTTCAAAGTTTGTGCTTTTAGTTCATTTTAGCAAGCTCGTATTTGTAAAACAAACTGGGAGAATACATTGTGGAATAAACTTCTAGATGTCTGAAAACAAATCTTACTGACACTTTCTCTGAGCAACATCAGTTGTATTTTCTGCATCTCCCTCTTATACACTAATACACTATTAAAATGGATCTGGTTTTAATGAGGTTTTCTTTAAAAACTGAAAAAAAAAAACCACCACAGAAGAAATTCTAAGTCAATGAGCTGACATACAGTCCTATTAGTGATCAAGCAAAACATTTCTGTTGGCTGTCTGAGACAACCCTATTATAAATATTGGAAAAGGATCCATCAAGAATAGAAATTAAAGAGGTTTGTGAAGTGCAGAAACAATATCCTAAGTAACAGGAACAGTTATGTGTAATTTTCTACAAGCATACAATCACATTTGAAAAAATGTAAGGCTGGAAGGACCTCACAAGATCACTCAGTACAACTCTCCTTTAATGGTCGCAGGATCAAACATATGTTATGTGAGTGCTATATAACACATGTCAGCTACAGAATATGTGTCTGAGCATTATGTGTCAGACCCTCCATTCAGGCTGTTCCATCATTCAAACTATTCTACCATTTGTGCAATCTTAGGTTTAAAATAAATACTTGCAATACTATCTATGTAATAGCACTGTACGATTGTTATGCTATAAGCACATGACCTGGAGTTTGTCATGAATGCTCCTCCAGAAGACCCATTTAATTAACCTTACCATTAGCATTCCTTCTTTCTGTATTAGTTTTCAAGTATTAATGCTTACTGCTCCAGGAGAATAAACTTTTATTTTCCATTTTCTCAGGAAGAACATCTCTCACCTTTAGGAGTTTAGCCTCATTTCCCTATAATGTATTCATCACTGCTCAGCACATCTGTCCCAGCAAATCCCATTTCCTGTTCTATTCATGAGGCTCAGCAACCTGGAGCTTTAGTGATTGCCGCCACACTTTTCCCATGGCCTTCTCACCTCTCTCTCCCCCCACGCACCCCGCTCCCATTGTTTATCATCTGTTCTCCCCTGCTGCAAACTGCTGTCAGATGTTCACTTATCCCTAATCTTACTCAGTGCCTTTGATATTCTTTCTAATCCAACAACCTGTCAACTGGGGCATCAGCCCATGTCCAGACCAGCTGCTCTGTCACAGGCCCTAAGATTCCCTCTCAGCTCCAAGAGGTATTTAAAGGATTTTGACACAGCAACCGCAACGTGAAACAAATAATTAATGCTGTTTTGATCAGTGATCAGGGCTTTACTGTGACATGAGCTGACCACTAAGAAAAACTGAGCTTTGCTTTGTTTAAACTTCAGTAAACTTTAGTGTTACTGTATTAACAAGATTTTGATCAATGTCTGAAGGACAGTATCAAAAAGCTAAATTCTTTAACTTGTTTTAGTTAAAAATCATGAAGAATAATTAATCTGAATGCAAGTCAGAGGGAAGTTAACTTTATATGCCTGCTGTGTAAAACATGCTTATTTATGCAACACCAACTTGTGTAGAGTTTGCAAAGCACAGGAGCTGACCTTTTAGGAGTTACAGCTGAAAATACAAATACATTTTAAATATGGCAGCAGTTGAGGTAAAATTGGTATTTAAAACACGCTTGTATTTTCAGCAGTATAATATAGTTTAAGTCCATACAGACCATCAAAATCATACATTTTAAAGAGTATTCCCATTTACAGAAAATGTCTAATATCCATAATATTCAGATTTGCTGTAGACACTTAAAACGTTCAGGTGTTTGTCTGCTTTAAAACATACCAAATACACATAATGTCATAGAAGAAATGATGATTCAGATGACACTGATTTTCTTGTACTGGGAAATATTGCTATTTAAGCAAACATATGTATTTTGATCAACACTGAAAAACAAATGAAACACTTACTTACTGAGGAACACGAACACTATTTAATTTCACAGATCTAACTGCAATTGCTGCAAAAGAGATAGTACCAAACAAGACCAAAAAAAAATGCCTACTTTAGAACCTACAGTAGTTGTATTTCACACACAAAAAAAATATAATGAAATCTCAGTGATGGATGTTATAACATGGTTCATTCACTTAGAACTAAACCACTTTTATTCTTAGGACTTGTCTATACCAGGACATCAAGAAAATGAATCTGAAATAAGTACCTTGATGAACTTGAATCCTTCTAGTTAAACTCCATTAAACCCCTGTGTGGACACAGTCATTCAGTTTAGTTTACTGCTCCCTTAGGGCATGCACTGGAAAGTTAACATGGATTAAGGTAGGGTACGAATTCAAAGTGCAGTTGTACTTTGAAAATGGTTTAACATAAACAGAACCAGACTCTTTGTTGTAGAATTAGACGTGGAGTTAATCAGGAAAGTCCTGTGTAGACAAGTCCTTGCAGATGAGGCTACTGGAGTGGTACTGTCAAAGCCAGTGATTTTCAACCTCTTCATCTGCAGACGTGGAAACATCTTCCAGTGAAGCTGCAGACCTTGGGAGCGCATTAAACTCTGCTGCTAATTGATCTACTTTGCTTAGTTGACTCACATGGATGGCCTAAAAGTAGTCCAATGGGCCTCAGTGCACTACGTATCAGAACTTGCAAAAGACTGGTTTAAGCTAACTGCAACTTATGTACCTCCTCCTAATGCTCGGTCTTAACTTCACAGCGATCGGACAGTAACCCCAGTAGTCTCACTATTGATGACATTAAATGAGATTTTAGTGCTCATTTATGCAAGTATAGACACATTTCAGCCCTGTGCAAGATGCTACAAAAGATGTTCAACAGAGCCTTATTCTTTCCAATGTGTGACATCTGCTGTCAGAAGTTTGTTAAATCATAATATGACTGACCTAAAAATATGAAGTCTTGTCACTGCCAACTACCTTTCATGTCTTTAATTCAGAGAACCCTACATTCACTTGTCAAAGCATGTTGGATAAAGAAATTAAGACTAATGCATGGTAATATTCACTGAAACAAAAACAAGTACTAGTGCTCTTCTCAACTACTACACTTATTAAAGGGGAAATGAGAAAAATTAGTTAATAATTCATAAATGTCTCAAACAGTAATAACTTCTAGAAATTTAGAGTTGAATTCAAGGTATATGGCAGTCCCAGAAGCAGATACACCTAGATTCCTTAACTTTTCTTAGACTTGTGCTTTCATTGCAAAGACCACTGTTTCTCTCAAAGGAAACTCCCTTCCCTCACTATTCAACTCCCTAATACTGTCATTGCAAAAACTTCACGTTTCTTTTCTTTCACCCATATAAAAGAATTACACTGCACTTCAACCATAATTCCCAGTTAACACAGCAGCAGTCAGATCAGTCATAGCAAAAATCTGTCTCATCCTCTGACAGAAGCCAAGATGCCTAAGGAAGAATATATTGTTAAAATATTCTCAGCCTCCTGCAACTTGCAGCTCCGGGACTTCCTGAGCTAGAAGCAGTCTGTCTGCATTTAAGATTAATACTATATACTGATACAACAGACTTGACAAGCTGAAGAAAATGAGACAAATTTTGCAGAAAGAAAATGGCATCTCCTTTTATTGCACCACTGCTTTGAAAAAATGAACTGCAAATAAATTTATTACTCAGTAGCATATTTCCTACTACTGGAGCCTTTTGAAGATTCAACAGAAGACTTACTTGTTTGAACAGGTAACTTAAAAATCTGTTTACTCCCTCAACAGCATCATTTTTAACTGTCAAAAAAGAAAAGAATGTTTTATGTTTATAAAAAAAAAAATCAGACAGAAGTTCCAGCGAATATTTCAGGCAGTTGGGCACATTCATGCTGCTATTACCATTAAAAAAAAAAAAAAAAAAAAAAAAAAAAAACCAAAAAACCAACCCAAATAAAAAACTAAAT
>JANHGN010017440.1:0-31664 GCA_024605025.1 Megaceryle maxima | reverse complement strand
TTTGGAAAATGAACTTGGGTGGCAAGGGAAGGATCTAAATACGTCCCAGATTTTAAACTGTGCAGCTCTAATTTCTGGAAGAAAGAGCTTAAGAGGTACAATTCAGGGGCAGAGGGCAGAAAAGAAAAAAGCTAGAAAAGGGTAAGTGAAAGTAAGATAAATGCAGATGTACATATTCATGTGTGAAGTACCACTTTTAAATTTACACCCAGTTATAAGTTGAATAAAAGAGGCTGTGGGAAATGCCCCTAAGTACAGATATGAGAATTTTTGTAATTACATTAATGATTATACACCCACTGATTGTACCCTAGATCTTGAACTTCATTTCAGATCATATAACTGACAGGGCCAGATAATTTCAGTATGGTTCACTGAAACAAGAGTGTAAACTTAAAGTTTAGTACAGTTATTTTATAGACAGGGGCACATTGCTTTGTTGGGCAGTACAGCACATTTTTCCTCCTCAAGTGACCCCCACGTATTTCCCTCTGCTGCCACAGAAAACACCAGTGAGGGGCTTTTACCTGACCTTGGTGCCTTTTATCCCAAGAAAGCTGCTGTTATGCTAGACAACAGTAAGCCCCAAAAAGTTTAATTTGTTGTTCTTATACATTTTAACTTTAATTTTTTCTTTGTATATTTTGCTCCAGACTACGCCTTGTATCACCTACCCAAGAACTCACCTACCTCCTCAACTTAGTCTTAGGTACCCAATGTTTCAAAACCTGAGACCTTGAAAAGTTGGTATTTTTTCAGAATCCTTAACCAAAATCTTGAGTTCTAGCATATTTTTTATCCTCATCTTCCCCAGCTCCTACTACTTATTTCTCTGCCAGCTAGCATGAGGCATGTCTCATTTTCTCCTTTGGTTGGCAGTGAGGCAGGGAGGGATCTGCTGGAGCTCTCAGTTGCCAGGGGAACTTCAAGTGCAATGGTGTTTGCACTGGCAACCAGCCCTGCTGCTGCCAAGGAAGAGCTGTCTCCTTCCCAGCGGGCAACTGGGAGGCTGCTGCAGGCAGGAGGAGTTACCCTCTTGGCCAGCTGAAATGCCCATGACTTGTTTTCAGCTCTTGCCATTCACTTTCTAAGTGGGAAGCCAAAGAGTAGGATTTCCAGAAGTGCCCAGCTAATTGCATTCAAAGTAAGGAAAAATCCTTCTGAGAGCAGACGGAACTGAGCTGGGCTACCAAGACAGGCATTTAATCTCAGCCAGATGTCCACTTGCCACTGTGCATGGTCTTAATCCATCAGATAAGTATGCTAAAGCTATTCAGATGAGACCCGAATTGATCTGCAATCCAAACAAATAAAAAGGGAAAGAAAACTTCCTGGAGGCTTCCTGTTCTCCATTTTGAAAAGGTTCTGCATTGTCAGTCTGGACACAGGCAAAGTGCTGCGAGGAAGTCCTTTCAGTTTGACCTTTTATGGTGGAACTGGAAAGGAGCTGAGCCAGTCTCTCGAAGCTTCAAAAATGACATAATCAGAAAGTTCAGTAACTGAACTTGAAAGATTTGTTTCTTTCTCTCTCTCTCTCAGTTTAAATCTCAATAAGTCTTAAGTTCAGGGAAGAAAAAAAAAAATTAAATGCAAAACTGTTGTGCATCCGGGTTTTTATTTATTATTGCTGATTTAAGGACAGACTGTAACACCATTCATTTTCCTCAGAATATCTTTTGGTCTTGTCTTCAGGAATGTCAGAATTTATTATTTTATACCAAAACCAATACTGATCAATACCAATACATCAGTAGCAAAACTTAGGTTAAGACAACCCTTGTTACTAATTAAATGCTTGACCACTGAAAGCCTCCCATTAATTTACAGGAGTCTTCTTAATTAGCAGAGTAATTCTTACTTTCTGGGATGAGTTGTGAGTTAGTCAGTCCAAGCACCATGGATCACTTCAATTTTCTCTCCTTCCTAAGTCTTAAGCATTTGAAATAAATGGCATATGTGGGCTTTTATGGAACAAAGCACCTGAGGGCACTTCAGTCATCTCAGAACTTGAGCCTCTGATATTTTCTTGGTTGTTTTGTTTGTTTGAAGCTCAGTGGATCATCAGGGCATCTGCAATAGCTGGTGAAATATCCAGCTGCAGCCTGAACCTGTGTTCCTGAAGAAATTCATACTCTCACATGTAAGACACAGAGAAAGTTTCTACTTGGAGGAAGGAAAGGGCGTTAGGAAAGCACACAATACGATAGGCTGTGTAAAGCACCAAGATAAATAATGCTGACAGTATAAGAGTAGGTCTTTATCAATCACTGGTACGTCCTAAGATGAAATACTCTGTTCAGTTCTGCTTACACTATTGAAAAAAGGTTTTTTTATAAGATGAGGGAGTCCAGAGCCAGATAGGAAACATGGTAAGAAAGTGAGGAAATCTTACAGGGAATGACTGCAAACTTTCTTATGTATTCAACATATAAAGAGAAGGAAAGAGAAACTATTCAGCATGGGCTAATCTAACCATTAATTAGTAGGGGATTAGGGTGAAAGTTTCTTATGGTTAAAATATGTGTAATGCAAAGAGTCTGGCATTTCTGGGAACTTTCTTGTGTGGTATGTGACTCAAATTCCAGTCAGTGGCCCCTGTAGCTCCTAAGTCTTTTCCAGCATGTCTGCCAGACACTCAGGCAGTGCCCAGCCTGAGCCAAGGCTTCGTGTCCTACAGTCAGTTCTCTTTGGAGAGGAAACTTCGCCCTCTGTCCTGGCATATCTTTTTTTTGCAGGTCTGTCAAATAGGGCTTTGTCTGTCTCTGCTTCCAGGGCCCATTCCAAGACCAGGTGTTGGCAGAGGACTCCTGTAGTGCCCTTCCATGGGCTAGTTCAGACCAGCATAGCTCCCAGGGTTTCAGTCCCTTGCCCCATCATACGCTTCTCCCTGAGAAACACCACTAAAACCATGCATCCGAAAGAGCAGCTCTGTTAAATTTCACTAAAACTTAAGTAAATGCTTGGAGGTGGACATACATTTTTTTTTTTTTTTTAACTTTTTCATGAAACAGCACTGTACAAAGGGAACAAATGGCTTTAAGTGCTTGCTTTCCACCTGGGATTTCCATGTTTATCTTTAGCCCTAGTTAAGAGATTGCATTACTGTCTTCCATGTTCTGCATTTATCTGTCTCATTTTTTAAGTCTATTTGGAAATAAAAGTATGTTTAGAACCAGACCATTTGTATTTGCCACCTTCCTGCAAACAGAAAGTAAACCCAATCACCAGATCTGACCATCTTTGGAGAAGTTCAGTCCTTGAGTTAGTCACTGCGAATGTGATATCTGCAACGGAAGGGGGATGCTCACTCTCCTCTTTTCTCTCTTGCAGCAATGCGGCTGTGCACAGAGGAGTGCAGGGTTCTGGGGCACTCTGACCAGTGCTGGATGCCACCATTGCCCTCTCCCTCCTCCGATTACAGAAGTAACATGTTCATCCCCGGGGAGGAGTTCCAGTCATCCCAGCAGCAGCAGCAGCAGCAGCTGCAGCAGCAGCAGCAGCAGCAGGGCCTCGAGGAAGATCCACAGCCTGCTGACGCCAGTGAGAAGAAGAAGAGCTTTTCAACATTTGGTAAAGACTGCCAGAGCGAGGAGGAGTCAGGAGACACCTGTACCTCCTCTCTCCTCTCTGAAATGAGCAGCGTCTTCCAGCGCCTGCTGCCTCCCTCTCTAGATGCCTACACAGAGTGCAATGAGATGGATCGCTCCAGCTCACTGGAGCGCAGGAAGGGACATTTGCCAGCCAAGACTGTAAGTTATCCACAGGGGGTGGCAGCCTGGGCAGCCAGCACACATTTCCAAAATCCTGCCAACAACGGCCCTGCACTGGGGACTCACTCGAGCGCGCAGCCTTCCTCTAAATGGCTGCCAGCCATGGAGGAGATCCCAGAGAATTACGAGGAAGATGATTTT
The DNA here is from genome assembly GCA_024605025.1 of Megaceryle maxima. Taxonomy (NCBI): domain Eukaryota; kingdom Metazoa; phylum Chordata; class Aves; order Coraciiformes; family Cerylidae; genus Megaceryle; species Megaceryle maxima. The sequence continues at coordinate 27,753 of JANHGN010017440.1, read as the reverse complement.
GACAACGTGCTCAACCACCTCAGTGATGGCAAACACGAACTCATGGATGCCAGTGAGCTGGTGGCAGAAATTAACAAGCTGCTGCAAGATGTCCGGCAGAACTAATTGGTTCAAAAGCCTATTTTTCCATATTTATGGAAAACTGGAAAGAAAAAGAAAAAATCCACAAAAGAACAAAAAACAGACTGAGAAGAACTGGCATTGCCAACTAGTTGCATTTATCATAAATGTGTCTGTGTATGTTGAATATTAAAATACTGTATTTTCATATGTACACAATGCAAGTGTGATTATCTTTATCTGTATTTTAAAAATACATTTGTACCTTATATTTATGTGTAATTTAACAAATAAATTTTATTTTTGTACACCCACAGCAAGCATGATTTCCTAAATGTATATAGATGGTACTACTCCTGTCAAACTTCCAGCATTCTTGCCACACAGGCATGTTAATAAGGAGGGGAAAAAAAAAAAAAAAAAGAAGAAAAAAAAAAAAAAGAAAACAAAAAGGAGGGTTATTGCTTTCCTTTATTATTTCTTTTAAGTCTCAACCGTTACAAATGCAAATTCAAACCACTGAAAAGTTATGCAAACATTACTTTTAATAAACACCCTGTTGCAATGTTTAATTCTTAAAATAAAGAGTTGTCCACTCCCATGAAACCTAAAATGTCCTTTTTATTTTGATGCTTTTGATCTACAGAATAATTTTCCTATTTAATTAATGGATTATTGCAAGCTGGGGTCGTCTTCTTTTTTACAAGTAAGTGTTTTCCCAAGTGAACATGGAATTCAGTAATGGGTCTTCCAGTGTTATCTCTGCAAAAAAAAGGTAAATTTGTTCTGCTGTTGTTGCGCTGCAAAGTCAGTTGAAGTGAGTGGTGTATACTTGAAAGACAGCAATAAAATCAGCTTTTCTGACCTCAAGCTGAATTCTCAATTTATGTAAATAAAAACTTGCAATTGACTGCTTTATCCTTGTAAAATGTCACCAAAATAAAAGGAATGTTGCACTTCTGAGGAAAGCAGCTGCTTATAGCTATATTTTTGCCTTTGTTGTAAGTGTGCCTATCTTGTATTTGCAAAGGAGTACAGAAATACTTGAACTTCCTAGAAAAGAGCTATCCTGCAGGTATGTTGGTTCTCACTGAATCCCTTCCTTCCATAGTGGAGCTTCTCCCTGTATTGAAACTAGCTCAGTGACAACAGTAGTTTGTACCATAGTGCCATCACCACTGGGTGGGTGATATAACTAATGTTTCTCAGGTAAAAGTCAATGGCCCTTTAGTTTTTTGGGGTTTTGGGTTTTTTGTTTGTTTGTTTTGTTTTTGTTTTGGGGGGGTTTTTTGTGTTGTTTTTCTTTCCCCAAAACATTTTCCTTAGCCTGTCATACAGAAGGAGATTTTTGTAATAGTAAACAAATTGATTTCACAGTTGAGAAATAGGTGGGTCCAGGACTCCTGGATGCTCTTTTCAGAAGAGTGTTATTAAGAGATGGCCAGAAAAACGGATTCTTTGGGCTTTCATTCAGAGCTGCAGATGCATATTTTTTATAGGGTATATTTTTTACCAGAAGTGTGAAAACCTGTTGAAATATTCCAAGTGGACCTGGACATAAAAACTGCACATACCACTATTCTGGAGAATTGCCCTTGGAAAGTACCCTGTAGAATACTTTTTAATGGTAGATACAGAAAAATACTCTTTAATGTTACCTGAAAAAAACAGAATTCTGTTGTGTGCATAAACTTTATTTGGTTTGTTTGCAAAGAAACTTTAATCACATTATTGGTTTCACAGTGCTGTAGATGTGACATTTGTAGATGTGTAGACATTTGTTGACACCTGAATAACAGAGAGATTCTCAACTTGTTTACACTTCAGGAGCTCATGAATGTAGCTATGCTGGTTAGAAACACCAGGACCTCAAATTTCTTACCAAATATCCTTATGGGCAGGTGAAACTATCAGAATATTTTATCAGTATGACTTACACATTTAAGGGAACTGGCTTAGCAGCATTGGTACAAGAAGATCCTCTAACAGTGGAGCTCTATTCCTGTTTTGGATAGTTGTTATGGCACCTTCAAATGCCAGCAAGACCTTGGACTCATTGAGCTAACACCTGTTACTGAAAGGAAGAAATCATAGTATCTCATTCATTAAATATTTGAAAACCACTTTCCTGCTTTTCCTCTTCCTTCCCACTAATAGGGCTTAATGGCCCCAACCAGCCTCACCTGAGTCCCACTCCCCCTTCCCCTAAGGGCTCAGGAGCTCATTTAAGCTCAGCCTGAGGCATTCAACTGCTGTATGAGTGTTGGTCCCCACCTTTGTTTCTTGCATGGACCTGTGACTTACTTTGTAGAAGTGTTTCTAGCTCCATATCCAGCTGCTGATGGGAGTCCTTGGATTGACCCTCATTCTGAGTTGTCACCTTGCCCTGGTGGGATGGATGCTGTTGAGAGTTCCCATTACCAGCACCTGGCTTAACCTGCTCCTTTCAGGTACTGTAGGATGGCATTTTGTCAGCGGGGGTTCTGCTTATGTTCAGATTGCTCTCAGCTCCTGGTCTGTCTCCTGCACCCCTCCTGAAACCAGCCCTGTGTATCCTGACAATATCTCCTGCCTCATGTTCATCCTAAGTTCTGCCCCTTTGGCAGTAAATGTTAGGCTAAATCTGAAACCAGTTTACATGCTGTAGCAGTCCTACCAGGTCCTGAAGTTCCTAAGGAGAAGGCTTTGCCCTTTGGTAGTGTTTTTTTTGTTTGTTTGTTAGATTGATTTTTTTTTTTTTTTTTTTTTGGTCTCATCTTAGCCACCCCTCTTTTCAGTTTCTTTATTAGTAGCCAGTTTTGGTCCTGCTCTCCAAGTCCCATCACCCTCACCTTGTTCTCTTTCCTCTCTCACCTCTCTGACTTGTCAGTCAGTCACCCATGTACTAATCCTGCACCTCCCATGGCTCTACTCATGTACTTACAAAATACATGGTGAAATTCCCAGTTTCTACCTCTTCTACTGGGTTTAGTTAACACATTCCTCAAATCTTATCTATATTTTCATGTGTAATTGCAGCCTCCAATCAATTCCTGAATTTCTTCCCCCAATGCCTTTTACTGAGTGACTGTACAGGGTGGCAAGGGCTGATGTGCCTGGCTGCACCTCCCTGCCACTGACTTAGTGCAGGAGTGGAATGGGAGAGGGAGGCTCAGGGAGAGCAAGTCCCAAAGTGAAATTCATGCCTGTTTGGGAAACCATGGGTTATTTGATTCCAACCTGGTCACACGTGGTGTGTGAGGTGTACAGGGGACTGGTGGTTATGTTAAGTGTACAGGACGGTACTTTGACAATAGCTATTAAGCTTAGAAATTATTTTGGTTTTCTATGGACATGGATAAAACATTGCTGTCTGTTACAAAATCAACAGCTGACAACGAAACTCTGCTGTTTCAGTTTCCGGTGGTGCAGTTTCCTCCATAAATAAATGCAGATAGATACTGTTTCCCATTTCTAGAGGAGGAAATATTAGACCTTCAGGCTCAGACTGGTTTGTGCTGTCTACAGACTTGCAGGGCAGCCTGATAAGCTCCATTTTCACAGTCACATCATCCACTAGGGATTACCAACCTGTTTTAAATTTAAAATCCTTAAATCAGTTTATGCCCACTGGCCTGTGTCACATGGATAGTCTCAATGATTTAAAAAGCCATTGTTTGCAGAAGGGGTTTTCTAGCAAAAATAGTTTGCAGTGAATTTTTCTGGTAGCACTAGGCATTCAAATACTGTAAAATATGTAAGGTTTTACTAGAGGGGATTTCTGTACTGATGCACAGTAACAGTCTTTAGGTATGTGTGTTGCTGCAAGGATCTTATCATATAGAGAGATCAGTTATAAGACTGGTCTCCAGGAGCAAAAATGTTTACTTAGATTATATCTGAAATGCATCAGAGTTTGAGCTGCATTTATTATCACTAGGAAGCTTGCAAAAAGATCTGTAGAATGTGGTAATGAGGGAAAAGTCCATCTTAATCCTACTTTGCTTAGAGTCCCTCATTGTGTCAGGATTCCTTTATAAATTAGAGAAATTGTATGTATGTATATATGTGTACACATACATAAAAATCCTAGCACCAAATCTCTTCTATGTCAAGATCGGGTGAAAATGTTATTATGCAGGTTTACTTTTTTTTAAAATTATTTTTAAATCTGAATTTGCTACCTATTAGCAACTGAGAGAGGGTTAGGAGCTGATGGTGTATTTTTAACACCAAACATGAGCGTGATTATCCTGTCCAGAGCACTAGATTGCTATCATTTCTATAAATGCTTGGCACAATTCTATCCTTAAAACCCAAAAGTTTTCCTCTTTGGTATCATAATGATAGAAAAGGTCATGAAAGTCGGTGAATATCAATTACCAAAATACTAGTTATTACTATGTGCTGGTGGTTCTGTTGTTGTAATCATAGGTGTAATTATTCACACTTTTGCATAAATAGAAAGCTTAACGAATGCATGCCCAACCAATATTTTTTTTTTCTAGATTCCATGGGGTGTTTTGTTGGGTTGTTTTTTTTAGTCACTTCTGAAATGGATAAACTCAAAAATGTACTGAAATAATGATCAGAGGTAGTGGGTTGTTTGACCATTTACTTAATTTGTGTATAAGGTATTTCTGCAACCACTGCATCACACTTTACTATGCTGTGTCCATTAGGATAAACACATTGAGAGGATGTAGAGGATGTGGCTGTCAATAATGATTTTGTTGCATTCTACACCCTGGTTGCTTTTATAGTTACTCTGCTTAAGAACAGCAATTGAAAGCAAACAAAAGCTACCACAAAATATTTAACCTTTACTATTTCCTATCTCTTTTTAATGAAAAATTGAAATTCATAGAAAATGCCAGGAAATTTGATTTCCTTCTCTTCTCTGCAACCTGCAAAGAATGTCAGATGTTTCCAATGATTAGAAGACGTGAAAACCTCAATTGTCAGCTGCATATATGAAACACAAACTTTCCATACTGCAGCACCTAGACTAGATAAACAGCCAAAGTTTTGTCGGGGGGGATGGGGGGGAGCTTGTTTTGTGAAGAAAATCTTATGTTTAAACTTTGACAGAAAAGACAGCACACGGAGGTTAGTCCTAGAACAAGTTGCTTTAAAAAACAAATGCAGAAAGAGCTCTCTTGTTTAGTTAGTGTTAGGTTAACATAGTATCTAAACTGAGATCCCTAGGAGACTATGGTATACATATGTTTCCTTTCAACAATGCAGACTGTTACAGAGAGGAGTGAAATTGTGCCTGAAAGTGTATCCCGGGGTCAGACTTTCTTGCACACAAAACTTCTGCAACATATTCTGTAATGCAGTTTATATAAATAGTGATAATATTGTAACTTCAATCAATAAAACATATTCATAATTAGCAACTCAGTTGCACTTTACATCCTCAGAGCTGTTGAACCATAAATGACTGAGCACTTAAATGATAAAATATTCTGGAATCGTTTAACCCACTACTGAAAAAGGAGCCTCTCTGAAGAGATGCACAGGAACAGTTTAAACCATACTGTAAAAACTGCTTACCATAGAATTGGTAAATAATGCTTTGTTTAATTAAAATTCAAGGTACACCCTGACAGAAATGGGTAATAACCTAAGTTTAAATTTGGCCATTGCACACATTCTCCCAGTACTTTCCCAAATAGCACAGTGGAAAATGACTGTACAAACTGTTTTACAGCTTGCATGAAGCATTGAAAGCATCACCATGCATCCAGTTTCATCACATGACTTTTAGTATGGATTCAACAGAAAAAAAACACTGCAAAATGAATCAACAGCACCCCTGATACGTAAACTAGATATGCCTTGAAGGACTTTTATCCTTGTAGTGACCACGCACAATGAATTCCAGGTAAGTTTCAGAAGTTCACAAAGCCACAGAAGAAAGCTGTGTGACTTGAGTGAAATTTCTTTTCACCTATTTTTTTTTTTTTTGGGGGGGGGAAGTATACTAAGATTTAGAGACACAAAATCTCTTAAGCAACCATAAGTTCATCTAGCATGGTTTTTATTATCTAAATGCTAAATATAAAATCTCAGAATAAGGATGCCTACTTGCTGATCGATCTTACATCTGTGACTTAGAGCATTGCCAATATCTCTTGACATATAGGTGATTGACTGTATATGTTCCCATATAAATTCTGCATTAAATTCTCTAGATATGGAAAATATCTGTGTCTGGTCACACCAAAGTCTGTCAATGCCGGAGAGCCTAAATGATGTGGGGCAAGCAATCCATCAACTAACTCATTTCAAGACATTAGTGCTGTGGAAGTTTGTCCCTCTGAACACATGTGCAAGGCTGGACTCCAGAGAAAATGCAGGAAGGGAAGAGAGGGCTGCTTGCTGTGACAGGCACTGGGAAGCAGTTGTCTGCCCTTCCAGGCAGTCACCTCTCAACTCTCATTTGTTTCTTTTTCTCTCTGTGGCTGAACATATGTGTTTCAAATGTTGAAGACAGTGGCTTCAATGGTAAAAATTGAAATTGCGTGGGAGGCTAGTGGTTTGGATAAGAAGTTGAAGCTTCCTGGGAAGAGAAAGGGGTTTGAAGCTGAGGTTTCTCATAGCTCTGGTAATGACAGCAGTACCCACTATATTTTCATATACTTCTGCTTTGTGAGGAAAAATTGTTATAAGCTCTTGTCAGGAAGGTAGGATTGATTATGTTTGGGGGGTTAGTTTTCAAAAAGCTCTTGGTTTTAGATATTTATTATTTTAAAACTTTTACATTTAATCCAAGTCCAGTAGGCTGCCTTCCTGTCCTCTCCCACAGCAGCCTTTTGGCATTCCTGCCTGTGCTCTCTGCTGTGACTCTTGCTCTAACAAAGATAGTGTGGAACAGCTTAAGGGGTCAATTTGCTCAAAAACTAATGGTTTCCTCATGATGAGATACATGCTGCTGCAGAGGTAGGTCCCAAGCATAGCATAACCTGGGCTTTATTTGCCATTGGACCCTACAGACTTATGCCTTTGGTCACCATTGAACACGCAACTGTTGTAGTCTGAGCATTGCTAAGAAAAGCAGATATAAGAGCATGAAGAGCCAGGCAGGCTGCAGGATTTGTTACATGCCAACTGTCTGGGTGGACCCAGGGCTTTAGGGATGCTCTGCCAGCACCCCACAGTCTAAATGATTCAGACATAGTTGTGGAGGGTGGTTTTTCCCTGTAGACTAGAGATTTAATCCATGCTGCCATCATCTGCTTTTCTTACTGCCTGGGTCAGATGTGACATTCCTTGTCAAGTGCAAAGTTCTTCCTGTGTATTTACCAGAAAGCATCTGAGTATTATAGATCCTGCTATGTTAAAAGGTACATATATTCTTTCATGCATTTAGTCTTAAATTGCTGTGAAAATTAGTGTGAGAGGAAGCCTGTCTCCTATTTACTTCATTAAAACTAGTCCTTCATTGTTTTGTTCCATCTCTTATTGGTTCAGATACTAATACACTTCATCTCAGTGAAACAGTGAATGATTTTTTTTTTTTGGGGGGGGGGGGGGAAGTAAATCTAACAGCAGGGAGTAGAGAGACTGGAAAGCCAATGCTGTCCCATGTGACCTAGGAGAGCTCTCTGCATGTGAAGTCTACAGTGTTTTCACAGCCAATATGGACAGTGATAATTTTGAATACTTTAACTTTAAAAAAAATTTTTCAAAGCAAAATGCTATTTTTGAGTTGCAATATTTAATTGGTTGGCAAGATTCACTTCCAGCTGGTAGGGCAGTGTCCTAGGGTCACCATAGCGATGTTAAGTAGAACCCATGAATTATGCCTTAAAAGGAAGTGTTCTTTCTACTGTGCATGGAAAATGAAACAGTGTCTCACACATGGTACTGTGGTTATAATAACTTCACATAACTTAGTGTCTTTATCTTTTAAAAAGATAAGGCTTCAGCAGTGATTATATTTAGATCTCAGAAGGAGAATTCAGATTATCCAATTACTATTATGTACAAGGAAAATAAGCAAAGCCTAGATGAGAGAAGGTTGTGTTTGTCTCCTTTTTACAGGCTTCAGCTGTTCTGAAAGTAAAATGGTTGCTCTCTCTACACATAAACAGATTTGTTACATGTTTAAAAGTGCATTGCTATAAAACATGGTTGAAATGGAAACAGAGGCATGTGTGAGACTGATATTTTACGTGTATGGATTTATCATGGCCAGACTCTAATCCTGGATGTAAGTAAGAAAGAGAGGCTGATTGCTGATGCCCTGGAAAAAGCTAATTGTAAGAATCCTGTGGTCTGAAGAACTGAAGGTACTGCCTGTGTGTAAGAGTGTGTTGAAAAAATCCATTTTGAAATTAATATAGTACTGTGTAAGAAGAAAATGAAAGGAATAGTTAATAAATAAATAAATAAAATTTTCTTCTTAATCAGGCCTGTACTGCTTCAAGTAATGCCTGTTATACACATTATTTGTAAACTGACAGGTAACCCATCTGTTTTTTATACAAATGATGACAAACAACCACAGCAGCCTGGTGCACCTCTGACAAAGAATGATGGATATTTTTTTATTCAAATAAAATGAAAACATAAGGCTGATAAATTGTCAGGCTTGAGACCACCTGGGCTTATTTTGACCCATCTGGCTTTCTTAAATTCTTATGATAATTAGGTCACCTACCTAGAAACAGTATGTTGATTTGTATCCAGACTAGAAAAATGTTCAGGGTGAAGTGATTTAAATAAATCATCTTTTCCAATTAACAGTGGGTGATATTAAAATCTTTATACATCCCCATGTTTGGATTTTGGATTCTTGTTTGTTTGTGTGTTTGTTTTTCCTGTGGAGGCTTATGTCTGACTTGACCCTATAGAGTCCTATAATTTAAACTTTCAGAATCTTTTAGAAAGTTCATGTAATTTGGGCATTACCATTTCCGTGGTGCAATAGGTGAATACTGTTTGCACTGCTTCAAGGGTCCAAGTTATGCTATCACAGTCATGCTTTATGATCTTAATCTTTGAAAGAAAAGCATAAGTGCAGATGTGTATGTTGAAGGGTAACTAAAATTCAGGTATCTCCGATGGCTCTCATCCCACTGTAGCACTTAGAGCAGCAAAGCATATGCTGCATGTTTAAGTACGTAACTTCATGTGGGAAATAGCAAAGAGATTTATCACTAAAACATTTGTAAACAACTGAAAACTCAGTGGCTTTCTGCCAGTGTGGGTGGACAGCAGTAGTGCATTCCGATGCTCTGTATTACTCAACACAGATTTCTTCAGCATCATTTACAAAAGTCTACAATGAAACACTCAAAGAATATGCAGCCGTTCAAGTTAACTGTGCAGTGACAGTGAAGATTTGTCAGTATATATAGTTCTGCATTTTTATATCTATTAGAGGAAATTACCTCCTTCCTTCATACTGCAGGAAACTGCTTTATGGCAAAGGTACACACTTGTCATTAACAGCAATCTTAAAATACAAGATTTAGGTGAAAGAAAGCACGTATTAAAAATGTGCCGGAAAGGAACCAACGTGATTATTTGGCAACTAAACTAATGAACTTCAAGAGTTAAAATATGAAGCATAGCCACTTGTATTCATGTAGACCTTACTCAACTGAATTTTAAAAAATAAAAATAAAATCCTGTTCATGCTATGGCGCTCTTAGGTGGCTTAATTTCTTAAAACTACATAAACTAAAATACAAAATGAGAATCTGTATGTAGAATGCATTACTGTTTTGCAAGTCAGCTTAGTGATTTTTTTTTTTTTAAGATTAAAATATAAACAACTACTGAAAGAGGAAACATATTCAGAAGTATGGGAGTACTGCTTTTTCTGGGGTAGACATCCCCGTGTGGGCACAAGTTTTACTAAAAGACCAAAGGTCAGATATTATGGCAAATGATTTGTGTAGATTTTTGAGTGTTTGTAGTTATTTCATCTACTTACAACCCATCTGTGGTATCACTGGTGTGACTAAAAACTTCTGAAAGACTGTTGTGTTAAGAGTAAGTTTTTAATGGTAGTGTTTCATTGAAAATGAAACTGGAGTAGAATGGCAAACCATGTATCATCAGTATGAACTTAGAGTGTGAAAGACTAAGAATGGATACTATTTCCCTGACACTCAAGGGACATCTCCCCAAAGGCACAGTTATTATTTTAACTTATTTTAAAACTGAGCGAGGAGAAAAATACTCGTTTTCCTTCAGTTCCTATGGTGTTTCTTAACCCAGATTTTCAAGAAATAAAAGAAGGGCAAGGAAAAGATCTGGACAGTCCTTGGAGGGTAAGAGTGCTCTGCCCTAACTTTGTGCCAGGATTTAAGTACCTTCACTGAGGTACCTTAGTGAAGGTACTTAGCTGGAGGTCAGACCTGCTTGTCTGTATAAATCCTCTCAATCAGGTGCTGGGCTGGACCTAGTGAGTTGTGACTGGTAAATCTTGAAAGGTGTCTGTTGCCTTACTGGGACTTGGCTGAGGCCGAAGAGGGCTGGGTAGACTCTGCTAATGCAGAGCTGATTCATTGAGCCCAGAGGTTCCAGCATGGTCTGTTTAAATCTTGGCCAAGGCCTGAAAAGGCTGGATGTTCATCAGCACTATTGAGAGAAGTCTGAATGAATTTGGTGATTTGTTCCAAGGACGCTTTGGCCCCACGGGTGGCAGCCAAACATATGGCGATTCCTCAGGCTGTTGGGACAAAAGCAGCTGGCTCTGCCAGCTCCTCCACCCACTGCTGTGGTGGGCCTCTGGAGATGGTTTGTGTGCACTCTCTCATTTTCTCTCTGCTTGTTGGACCAGTGTCCAAAACAATTCATACCCTCTTTACACCCCAAGGCTCTGACTGAGCTGGCCAGGTAGCAAACAGTGCTTCTGGAGAGAGCCCAGCTTGTAACTGAGGGAGGCAAGAGTGATCTGGGGAAGAGGGGATCTAGTGTTTTTCTTGACTGTGCATTGTCCTTGGTAATGGTCTTTTTCACTGAAAGCAGCAACATTATTATTATCTCTCTATGGAGTCAATAGGCAATAAATGAAAGCCTGTCTGGCTTCAGAAATGAAAGCCTGTCTGGCTTCAGAAATGAAAATTGATTCCTTCAATTTGGAGACAGCTTGTGTTCTCTTCATCCCCTTTGGAACCTGAGCGCACAGAAACTTCTGCCAAAATTAAGATGCTGCTGCAAGGGTGTCAGAAACAGCTCGCATAAATATCAACAGGAGGCAAACACAAACAAACATGGGTGAAAAAGGGTAGTGTCTGTTTGCTTATGCTGGGGGCAACTCTGCAATGAGAGAGGAATGTCACCCGGATAGAAGGTGCATGAGAAAATATTTCAGCCCTAGTTTTTCTCTTGAGAATTGTTCAGCAGTATATTCCCAGGCAATTTGCAGAGGAGTTTCTTACTGTATGGTACATATGAGTGTCTTTGGGCAATTTAGGTAAATGTTGAGCCTGGGACTTAATGTACAAGACCACTGATGCTAAATAAGATACAATAGATTACTTCTAAAGAACATTAGCAGCTATGTTACATGTTTAGCAGCATTCTGTAGCTTCCCATAAAGCATTCTTTGAAAGAGCAATATCTGAAAGGAGAAATAAGGGAGACTATGCTGAAGTATCTCTCCAAATCCATAAAAATTTAAACACTTTATTGGAAGGCTGTTGGAGACAACATAATTATTCTTGCTTTTTTTACCTCACCATTTAGAACACTTATTTCATAAGAGATTATTCACAAAAGATTCTAGTTGCAGCACTATCAGAAGTGATTTTTCTGTTTTATTCCAACCTCTCAGGGGATGGCTGTCCTGACTACCTGGAAGAGCTCATTGTCCCTCCCAGTATTCAGCTCCGCATCTTTAGTAAATTAGTCTGTGACCCGTGAGGGGTTTTAATCCCATTGGAAAACTCTCATGTGAGTCCTCAGTAAAATTAGTAATCTAAGTATTTAGAAAGATAACATTTAATAAGTTTAATTCAGCAAGCTTACTTAGGCACAACTTTCCGGTACCTCCTCGAGAACCAGTTAGCACACTATTCACTCCAGCCAGCATTGGCTGCTCAGTATTTGTGGTTGGTTTATCTACTGGGAAAATAACCTACACTATGTACTGCTGGGATTCAAAAATATTTTATAACACAACATGAAATTCAGCAAACTACTTGGGTTCAATCTGTTCAAACAAGAGGACTAATCTCTATTTTTTATATGTTTTGATATGCATCTGGATGAGCCTCTTTAGTCACATGATTTAGTTTTAAGTAGTCCTGTAAGGAGCAGGCAGTTGAGCTTGATGATCCTTATGGGTCCCTTTCAACTTGAGATATTCCATGTTTTTATGATTTAAACCAAAAAGTTCAGACTACTGACAAAAGCCACTTTTTACAGAGACACATCTAATCTGCCACAGCCAAGTACATCAAAAAAATGCAACAGGTTCTTTGCTCATGATGATCGTGCATCCTTTCAGAAGAGCTCAGTGACTTCAAGTGACAGATGGAAAAAATAACCACCAGAGTGGAGATAAACCAAGAATATTTGTAATACTCATTTCACAAACAATTAATAAATTTCACATCATTCTAGAGAGTTTTCCTTTCCTCTAATCTCTAATGAGATGCAGTTTATAAAAAGTTATCTGGTTCCATAATCCAAAAAACTGACATGTTAAAAGACCCATGTCCCATCTGTAACACTAAAAGCCAGGTGGAGAGACAATGAGGAGGATGCGTCCTGGATCAGTTCAAGGATGACACTGACAAAGAAAATGGTACCTGGTTTGCTGAGCACGAAATATGATCTCCAAAACATTACCAATGGAAAATGCATGTCTTCAACCTACTTCCACATCTGAGTTTGTTTTTAAAGTGACTCTTTCAAGTGAAACATGATGAAGTGAAAAGATTGGAGTATCAGCAGCTGGTTGGCAGAGAGAAGTGCTTAGGATCATTATGGTCAGTTAGAGAACAGCACAGAGGGCATCTAACAACATCATAGAGCAGGATGATGAGTAATAGCCTTACCAACTATTATTAGAATAAATTGGTTGGAGGCTGGAGGAACATTAGGGAGAAGGAAGTATCCCCACAGTATCTACTGTACTGTTCTGTGTTATGGTAATTTTGTCTTCTGTGTGTATGTTTGTTGAGCTGGAGACCATAGGGAACTAAGATGATGAGTAGTGGAGATGTATGTTTAAATTTAAATGTAAACTTTCTGTTTGGTTTAGAATTTCAGGACTTAAAAAAAAATTCTGTAATAATCAGAAACTTATATGAACTGCAAAAGACAGTAAAATAAATGATACAGTGATTAAAAAAAAAAAAAAAGAGGAAGAAAGAAATGCCAGAAATGGGGGACCTACGTGAAAGAGCAGAACATTTCTTTTAGGCCAGAAACTGGCAAAGAGCTCTGTGTAAGCAGCTCATTCAGTTCCTGCAAAACAGAACAGGATGGAAATTAGAGACAGAAAATGCTTATTAGGTTATGCAGGCCATTTCCCAGTGCTAGCAGAGAAGGAAAGAAGTGGAAAGTACTTCTCATGTCACTCTCTCATGTCCCCTCTGGTTATATTTGGAAATAACATGAATAGACTCTGGAGGGAGCCCCACCCAGTCGCTTTTAGTCAGAGGAAATTTGGCAGTCTGTTAAATGGTGGGAGAGAGGGGAGGGGAAAATTGGAGGATGCTCACAGAGATGTGAAAGCTCTTTACTTTGTGACCTGGAGCACTTTTATTGCATTTACTGGCATAGGAAGTGACCAAATGCTGAAATGATAATTTGAGCTATTCTCATTTTGGGCTCACACCCCAATACCTTCTCTTCTGCTGTCATCCTGGGAGGCTGTACTGCTGCTGTGCTGGAGGTGTTCCTACAGCCCAGAAACTGTCTCTGATGGGCAGTGAGTGTTGATCCAGAAAGGATGATGGCAGCAATTTGTAAATTTTGTAACTAAAAATGAAGTTAATAAAATAATTAATGGTAGTTGAGCTCTTTTGACCTTGTAGTCAGAAAATGATAAAAGCAATATCAAAGTTTCATTACAAAAGGGAAAAGTCCCTTTGACTCGCCTTAAACAGCTGACAGCTAAAAATAACAGAATTTTAAACTAAATGAGATCTGCCTCTCTCCACCTATTTTTTTGCTGTTCAGCTCTGTACTCTTTCTTATTCTGTTTTTGAAGTTAAATTCCTGTAACCACTGCCACCAAAGCCAGGTCACATGGGTAGCAATTCAAGACTAAGTAATTTTGTGAACCTTTTCCTGTCACCCAACTACAAGCATAACTATAGCTGCCAGAAAAGAATATAACTGTATTTTTGTTGGTTTTGGGTTTTTTTTTTTGTTTGTTTGTTTTTTTGTTTTTTTTTGTTTTTTTACTAACCTGTGGAATTTAGTTCAAGTAGTTTATCTGGGTTTGTTTTACTTTCTTTTTAGCTTCATATTTTTAAAATATGTTGGCAGATTACTCTGAAGCCACCTGACTGCACTTTTTTTTTGTTTAATTTTTTTTTGTTTGTTTGTTTAATTTTTTGATAGCACAGTTATACTTACCCTCTTCCTCTTTTTTTGCTGGTGTGCATTTTTAATATGCAGTCCTGAGCATATAGTCATATAGTTACAAGAAATAACATACAGTATGCACACTTGAGTAGGACAAAGAAACAGACATAAAAAGTAGTTTAAAATGCAAATTATTCACACTAGTATGTGAAAGTTCTGAAGTGAACCAGATATCAGCTTTAAAAATTAATTAAGCCTTTGTTTGTTTTGGTAAAAAGAGTTATTCTGACATCTCAAAATGTGATGTGGTGCAGGTGAAGTAAGCCAAACTGTACTGGAATCTTCTTTTAATGGCAAAGAAAGTCTATTCTTCTCTGAGACCCTGGACAACAAATGTTTTTCCAATTGTTACCATATGATATCTACAAGATCCGAGTCATCATTTTATGAGGTACTGTGGGTCTGATCTTTATGGTGTCAAAGTGGCTATGGGCTTTGAAGTTATAATAGCTGAGCAGATTTATATCAGCTACAGTATCTGGCCAAACTGATTAACTGATTATTACTGTGTTTGGAGGAAGGCTTGCCTTTGATCTCCAATACTTTTAAATGAAAGAACAGCCCAGTGCCTTACTCAAAGTTTTATACTCTACCAGTGCTTTCCTGAGCAAAGCTAGGGGGGGATCCAAAAAAAGGCTTATATTGTTGGTGTCTAAGTAGCTTGTTGCTCTAAATCTGATGTAGTAGTCTAGGAAAGATCATGATCACCTTCTTAACCACAGATGAGTAGCTTTTCTTTGAATAGCAACAAGCAGAAGGGGAAGGGTATAATCAAAACTAACATAGTTTGAACTATATCAGATAAATGAGACTGTTCTACCTCCCAGGGGTAAAAAAACCCCAACCAACCAACAAAAACCAAGCAACTCACAACAAAACTGAAATTAAAAGAAATTCCCAACTTTATTTCCATAGAATACAGCTGCCATTAAAAGTAATAGGAACAGCTTCATGGAAATAGCTACTTAATATCTAGATCAGAATGTTCTGAATAAAATCACGTTGTGGGACACTCATATTTTATCTGACTTTTACTCTGGCCCTGTTGGGGCTTCCTTTATGATTTGGGAAATAAGGAAAAATTTCTTTAATGTGTAAAGCATGAATTGCAACGGTAACCTGTTAAACTAGAAATGCAGCAAAGTAAATATTGTCATTTCATTCTAGTTAAATGCTCCATAAGAGTTCAACTGTAAGTCACCAAATGTACTTTTAATTATTTTGTCAGATCGTGAAAGATTTAAATACCTGTTGATTTTTATCCCACAGGATTGCTAATTGGTTTATTACACAGAAGTAAAGGCAAAGAAATGGAAAACAAAATGGACTATGTCGCAGAAAAATGTATAGATATGAGTGAGAATATTAAGAATGGTGGTGTACTACTAGAAAGGCCGATACCATCATATCAATTGAATAATATTTTAAGTAAATGAAACATTAGCAGAAACTGTCAAAAATATGGATAGTAAATTTTTTTTTAATAATTATTTTCATTGGCAATGACACAACAAATCCGTTTCTCTTACTGAGAATGTGTTCTGATAGAGCTGAGAATAGAAGGTGAGAGAGAATTAAGTGGCCTACATGTACATTGTGTTTGTTTATGTTCAGAAACATAAATATAATAAAATGCAGTGACATAGAGGATTTTTTTTCTGCACATGTTCACATTTTTTAAACTGCTCTGAGTTACAGAAGCCCTTCGAATTTCATAATATTTTCTTTTACAAGTATCAAATAAGAGGTTAGGCTTTAAATTTTATATATTTTTTTTCTTATAAAAACCCTATAAATCACAGGATAACTAAAGATTTTTGGTTTTGATGACTTGCAATATATGCCTTGTTTCATAATTAAATACATTATTATGCCCTATTCCATTATAATCTCTATGATGTTTCCACATGTAATGTTTTTAAAAATATATTTACTGTGTTGATTGTCCATTATCTTCTTAATTTTCACATTAAAAAAAAACCCCTATATGCTTTCTGACATGACAGTATGCTTCTGGCAGTAAGATCTACTGCTTAAATATATGTTGTTTAAGATGAATAGTTTTAACAGTTTTGAGAGGTATTATATTACTTGAAAGACAACGAAACACTTGGTCTGCATCCTGTTTCAATATTACTTTTTTAATTGAAAGGCAAGCATTCTTTAGACAAGTATAAATATAAACAAAAGAAAATTCATATACAAATAATCATTGCTAATTAGTAAAAAAAAGATTGTTCTTTTATTCATACCCTGTCTTATCTTAATAGTAATAGTTTAAGTAACTAATGAAGTTACTGGGTTACTGAAAGTATTTCTATCCTTTGTACTGCAAATAGTACCAGTTTTGTAAGTCCATCATAGAGAGACAAGGTTTAACCATTACCGTTGAAGATGGGAATAGCTGTTCAAAATAATGTTTAAAAGGAGCTTTTCATTCATGCTAGAAACATGTTATACTGAGGGGCTTAAAATTCAAATCAGTTTTAGCACATTAGTCACAAATTAGAGTAACTCGACAATATTGGTAATAGTAATTACCAAGTCTAAGATCTTTATTGTATTGCAATGTTAATGCCAAACCTCTAAAGCATTTGGGTTAGGACTGTACTTAGATGAGCAACCTTAAGGAATGTGTAAAAGAACTTTAGGTAATTATTCTAGTAGTGATGACTCAACTGTAGTTTCCTATAGCTTCTGTTTAAGACTACTTGTTGGGAAGAGGAACTGAGGTTCTGACTGAGGGTGTGAACGAGCTATTGACATTCTCCACAAGTCTTATGCACTCAAGCCAGTTTAATCTCTAGTCTAACTACAGTCTAAGCATAACCAAACAACATCTGCAAACTCTCTACTTAGCCCTTCCATTTTTATCAACACATAAACAGATCCCATGAAATGACACTAAAGGAATGTGAACTATAATTATTATGTCTTCACAAAGTCTATTTTATATTATTGTTGCTAATCTTCCATGTTTTTTTAGACAGGGATGGACAAGCTGGTCTTACAACATACCTAGGTATTTCACAATCTTGAGCTACCAGGCAGGGCCCCATTGGAAAAAAACAGCCCCAAGGGCCTGAGAAGCCCAGGGGAGAACATTCTACTCATCACTATTTCCATTCTGTATCTTCACAAATAAGTGCTAAATACAGCAAGTTTGACATGAATATTAAACTGAAAACTAAGTCCAGAGCTTCTGGGCTTGGATGCCTGTACATGTGGCTTAGATCCTCCCAATTCCTTAATGAAGTAAAAAAACCAGGCTAATGCAGGTGTACCCACAATCTGTTTTTCATTAAAAGAAGGAGGATATAGCCACAGCATGTACTACTACAACCTATTAGTTGAGACAGAGATTCTTGAAAGTAGGTTGCCTATCCTTTTAAATCTGCTTAAATCAAACCCAGTATTTATAATCCATTTAGGAAGCTGAAAGCAATGAACATTAGAATTAGCCTATGAGGGTTAAAAAGAAAAAATACAGCAACCAAACACTAATCCTCAGTAAGTAAGCTTTTTTTCAAACCCTTTACTCTTCCTCTCTCCATCTCACACTGTTTTATTTTTGTGGTTTATCTGGTGTTCGATGAGCTGTTCAGTATTTGCAGCTCTTAGTAATTCCAAGAGTATCTGGGGACTAAATTTTTAGCTTGAAGGCACTATTGTTTGTTTTGGGTTTGTTTTGGTTTTTTTTTTTGGTAGTGTCTAAATGTCCCACTGAGGAGTGATAGGAGCAATACAAATACATTATAAAAAAAACTCTTGCTACACCTTGCCACTGGGTAGGAAATGGGTAGAAACAGATTGTTTATGGACCGAGGGTAGTGAGGACAAAAAGCTCTAGCCAGGAATGCACAAACCTGTGCACACTTACAGAAATCTTCAAGACTGAGCTCTGAAGATTTATACTGAAATATTTCCTAACTGATTTACCCTTTTCTAATATATTCACCTTCAGTTTGTTCCAATTCATGCCCGTGTGTTGGCATTTTGGTATATGTGAGTTGGATTTCATCCCTTCAAGGTAAGTTATATCTGAAATTATTTGAGAAAACAAATGGTGGAAAGATTTGACACTTTGATATGAGGTAGATGAGAATCTGTCAATAGCAACATTGCTCACAAGTAAAATTTCTAACGGAAAGCAGAAATCTGCATTTTGTCCATGGCAGATTAATTGGAAACAATTGACCTGAAATTAAAAAAAATAGGAATGTTCGATTCTACTTTCACAAGTGATGGGTGCATTGTTCAGACCTAAGGCATTTGCTAACAGTGTATGTCAAAAAGTTTAGTTGTTTACACTTTTTTTTTTTTTTGGTGCCAAAAACACCCCCTCTACACAGGATGATGCAGCTGCTTGCAGGTTGGTCCATAAAGTAGATCCCAGTAATGCACTTCCTTGGAGAAATCATTGCAGCTCTGTGGAAGATGAATGCAAATATATATTTTGGTATTATTAATTAATTAATTACTGTTTATTGTAGTATGCCTAGATTAACAGCTAGTGGATTCACAGCAAGAATGCTAAACAGGTGACCAGGATCAGGGACTTGGCAAACTTGAATTATACTTTAAATTCTTGTTAAATTTTGTTGAATTTTTTTTTTCTTTCCGAAGAGACTGTTAATCAAAATGTTGGAATTACCTTATGATCTAAACACCTAAAATGTTACTGAGCATAGCAATTCTTCCAGAGAGAAAAGTTAATGAATTTTCAGCTAACATCCATGGTATCTAAGTATGTTTGCCATGATTAATGAGTTGTATCATCTTTCTTCAAGAAAATTATTGGAAGCAGTTAATTTTCAAGGCTTGTATAAACTGTGGCCCTGAAATATTTCAGAAAATAGGGGTTTCAAGGCTCAATACTCCAAGCATGTATAGAATTTTATTGGCGTGGAGTAAGTTCACTGGCATGAGAAATTACACTGAAATTAAGTTAGGAAGGAAGGCAACATGAGTGCCAGTGCTAACGTACAATACTTAGGCCTTGAGTAGAAAATACATACAATAATGTTGATATTTTAAATGGAATGATTATATGGATAATGTGTGTTTGGAAAAAGAGAGGCAAAATTACTTTCAAGAAGCCTGCTGCTTTTTTTGTTTTGCTTTGTTATTTTGGATGAAAATATTGTCACTTTATGCAAGGGTTACATTTCCTTTAAAATTCACGAAATAGTTTAGTGGGTCAAACCCCAAATATGCGTGAATATTTATAGAGACTGAAGGCATCAGCCTACCTTGAAAAAAGGGATAGTGATCACATTTCCTATGCAACAGTCATTAAATGCATCCTTTGCATCCTGCAAAGTTTCCTGGCTAGAAACAGCAATATGAATGATCACAATCAAGCATAATGAATTTCTTAGTTTACATGTAATCCGTGAAAAGTTTTTAAAAAATTGTCCTCAGGCATTCTGTCCTAAGGATATGCCAGCTGGGTGTTGCTTTTTTTAAAAAATATTTTTTAATTTATATGGAAAGAGAAAAGAATCAATTCCTTAGTAAAGCTGGTAAAAACTCATTTGTGAGTGGTGGCACTAGACATGAATAACTCTGTATGTGAAACTACAGGGGGGAAAAGCACTTGCCTTTTTATTCTTGCCTGCTTTACGGTTTGTAAATGATAAATGAAATTTGCTAGCAATGCCCTGCAGTAATAATTCAAGTTATGTTACAGAATACCCCATAAAAAATATTGTGTTATAGCATTACCAAAGAGAAAGACCATCTTTTTTTTTTTTTTTTTTTCCCCTCTCTGGAAAAGTGTGCTCCATTAGAACATTCTTCAAACACCATTTAAATATTACAGGATGCTACAATGATTCAACTTCACTATGCTCAAACATTTTGTTTAAGTAACTTAAAACATTATGCCCACTATTAATATTGAGTCTTAGGAATAAACGTAGTTAAATTTTGTTATTAAAGTATAAATCTGGGTAGCTGTGGGTGCCCACTCTCAGCCCATAAACCAACCTCGACGTGGGAGAGATGAGCCTGAGCAGCACAAACCTGATGGCACCACTGCGTAAGCTGCTCTCCGAATCACGCATCCCCTTGCCCTGGCCTATGCTAGAAAAATCTGTATTGACACATTTTTTATGACATTTTATTCATGGCTGTTGTTGAATGATGAAAACCAAGACAAAAAAGACATTATCTTAAACTGGGGCCAAGGGTAGTGTCTACAGTGTCCTTTAAGCCCTTTAAAATAGGATCCTTTTGTTGGCTCGGGTGAGTGGAGGCTCTTTAACATTCTGAACCTGCTGCGGCTGCTGGGGCACTTCATCACCAGAGAATAGAAAAGGGCCCCTGGCATATCAAATAAAATAACTAAATAAAAAAAAAAAGTAGGGGAGGAAAGCGAGAGAAAGACAAGTCCTGGGCACACAGACAGCGCATTGTGTACGCAGAGTTTGAAGAGCCTGGCGTTAGGTATATTTCATAATATGAAAAGACAGACCGATTTTGGCCCCCTCGCCTGGTGGGATCAGTGCTGTCAGTGCCATTTATTTTCAATCCCCAATGATTTCTGTATCCCCACAACCCTTTTGCATTAAAATGAACCATTAAAGGCAGTCAGAACACCTGCTTTGCTGACAGGCCCGATTAAAGCTTTGATTTATCCTTCCAAGTGAGAGCTGATCTGCTGTTCCTGGGGCCTTGCACTGGTGTGTAATTCATTGGAGGCTGAAGGTCCCTTTTCTGCATCCCCTTCAGCTGTGGGTGCCTTTTGTACCTGCTTGAGAGTTGAGCCAACTCCGAGAACACCCACCCCAGCTGGAGGCCAGAATTTTTCCATCCCTACTGGCACAAGTTTTTCGTCCCGTCTTATTAAGTGACAGTAAATTACTGGACTAATTGGGGAGGGCCCCAAACACAGGGCTGAATGTTTCTGAGGAGCCAGCTCTGCTCCCACTGCAGGCTCTGGAGAGTGGCTTCACCAGATGGAAAGGAATAGTGACGCTTACTCCCGCTTCATGCTTTCCTGTAGCTAAAAACATCAACACTCGATGTGGAAGTTTTATGTCCTGTGGTAACCCTTTACTCCTTTATAGTCAGGTTTTGTGTTGTAGTCTTAAACCTTCATTTTGGTAACTGTGCTGATGAGGCTGCACACAGTGACAACCTCCTAGGCTCAAAACCAGCATAGTAAGTGGGAGCAAGCCTTGCAGTCTCCTATGGGCAAGGAGGGAGAAAGGTTCAAAGCTTTATCACTGTAACTGTAAAAATAGATACTACTTAAACCTGCTGGAAGGTTGAACTGGGTCTGCTTTTCAAATGAAAAAAAAATAGTGTCTTGTGGGTGTCTGGAGACAGTGAACAAGTTTTCAGGTTTGTTTGTTTGTTTTGATTTGGTTTTGTTTGGTTTTATTTTTTTTAATTATATCCTGCATCTATATTCCCCTACAGCCACAAAAAACAGCCTTGAAGATATTCTGGCAAAATTGCCTTGTGAATATATTTGACTTATGCACCATCATTGATCCACTAAACCACTAAGCTACTATAGAACCAGAGCATGGTATAAAAGAAGGGTGAGCAAATCATTCCCTGTGGATCAATGCTCAAAAATTTCCCAAAGTGAGACTTTTTTTTTTTCTGAATTGGAAAACACCTTTTCACTGAAACTAAAACATTCTACATTGATATTTATAAATAAACCAGGAAAAAACAGAATGATTATGTTCTAAGTCTTTGTTTCTGAAACAATACTTGTTTTTGAAGTATTAAGTTAATGCATAATCTAACATAGTAAAAATATAATGTATTGTTTCATTTACATAAAAGCAATGTTTCCTTTGACCAGGTGTAACATTAAAAAAAAAAAAAAAAAAAAACACCAAAATCGGAGAGACTGAAAAATTAATTTGAAATTAAGCAAAATCCATAATAAGTCTCCTATTAAAATAAAATCTATGTCTTTGTTGAAGAAAATGCTGCATTATAGGGAACTGGAACATTAATCTTAAAATAGCTTTAATATATTTTCTTTAAATGACAGAAACTATGTAAAATTTACATTTTCAGTTGAGCTAGCTACCTGGCATAAGTCTACAGTGCAGACAGTTCTGCTCACCGTTCCAAATGTAAAGTAGTATCATAGGCTAAATTCTGATCTTCCAGCAGGTCTAAGATGTGGCATCACAAATACTATGGTGAAGCTGCAGAAGTTGAGGGCACCTGGCAGCTTCCTGACTTCATGTTCAGCTGTGAGGTAGGCATCAGCTTGTCCTTATCTGGATTGTTTTCTTGCATAAGAAAGATGCCTGTGCACAGGGCAGGAAGGACCCAACCAGCCTCAGCTGAATGTCAGTAGCACATGTGCTAAGAAAACCTTGGGTTGCTTTCATTCTAAAAATCCAACTTGTGACCTTTAGGTGTCAGGAAGTATGAATTACTCAACCTCAATGTATAGAAAATGGAAAGCTTTCTTTGCAAAAGCAGAGACATATCCTAGGTCTGCAATAACACGTATATAGTTGTTGGGTTATAAAACAAAACCATCAGAGAACATAAATGGCAGCAGTTATTGATGTGAACAGTGGGAAGATAAGATACTATGACACCTTTTTATTCCTTGTCTATCATTGCCTTTCTCAGTGTTCAGCTGACTTTCCCCATGTTATTTCCATTTTAGACTGATGTGTGGCTTACAACCCTATATACAATAAACTCAATCTTTGATTTGAAAGCCAGCAAAACTCTTACAGCTGATATAATTTTAAACAGAGCAAAAAGAGGTTTAAACAAATGAGACACATATTAAAAAATGCCACCATTCTTTTTCATTTGTACAGAGCATATAAGAATTTTTTCATGTCTCCCTCTTCGATAGGTATGCCCATCCCACACAACTCTTTTCACTGCTAGTTTTGTATTCCCTTCAAACCATATTTTTCTTCACCCTTCATGAAATTTTAAATGAGAATTCAGTGCCCTCTCTCTCATAAATTTACATTTTCACCTACCTCTATGTATAGAATATATAAAATATATATATCCACAACATAATATGTATACAAGGTACATGTGCACATGTGTACATTTGTATTGTATAACACAGTTATAGAAACCTTGAAAATATATCTTACAAAGACTGTAAAACTCCAAGTCATTTAGGAATGAGTCAATTTTAAGAAGTTTAGAGATGTTAAGTATTGCAAAAACAAGAGAATGTCAGCTCCTCTTTTGTTCCCTGTATATATCAAATTCATAGGTGCACCATAGAAAACAGCATTGAATCCTACTGAAGTGTTCCTAATGGGAATAAAGACCATTTATGCAGGTTAAAATTTCTGTCCACCAGCCCTGTGTTGCTCTGCACTAGTTTTGTGATATAATGGCATGTTCTGATGGAGAGTTGAGGGAGCAGGGAGATGGAGCAGTGGATGATGTGAGGAGGGGGGATACAGCAGAAAAGGGCTCAGGCAGGAAATCTCACTTCATAGTCTCAATAAAGACAGAATTTAGATGCCTTAAGATAACTGTATTCAGAGCCTAAATTAGCTCTGACTTCTGAATTTTCAGCATCAGAGGTGAAATAGCTGAAGAGCTTCTAGAAGGGCCTGAATGGCTACTCAGGCATTGGCATATTGCTCTCCTCTACATGTGTTTGTTGGTGCACATATCCTCTTTCTGGGCAAAACCTACCAATTACCTAAAAGAACGTTAAAAAATATCAGCTTCAGATTTAGATTTGTCTTTCTGCTTGGCCTTGATTACTATTTCCCAAAGAGTCCAGCCACTTCATAACCCTCATCTTTCTATCCATTTTTTCCAACAAGGGTTTGAGCATTGTTTCCTGCTGTACCTGAAAGTTAGAAGGAAACAATCAGCATCTGATTGTGGTATAATTGTACAACAGTCTAAATACCATGTAACAGGTTCTCAGTGACTTAACTGCCTTGTTAGAGATATTAGAAATCATGCAAAATGTTCATTTGCCTTTCAGTGTGTCAAGTAGAGAGAAATGCTATGAATGATAGGTAAAGGACCAGTGGTTCTGTATCACTTCCTTGTTATGCTTTGTTAAGCCTTTGTTGAGGATGTTTCAAAGGATGTTTTCTTTACTCTTGTGTTACAGGTTTCTCACAATGGTGTTCTTTGTGAACAATTATTAATGATCAAAAAAAAAAAAATAGTAATAGTAGATCTTAGTATTATCTTTAAAACAAAATGAAGGAAAACCTGCAGAGGTAAGAGTCCCAGTAAAGGCTTGTCAACCCTGAAACAGATCTGCAGCCAAATCTCTTTAGCTTGAGGTGAGCACAGCAGAAGGCTCTCAGCAAAATTCTGGCAAATATCCACAGCTTTACTGTGATTGAAAAAAACAAAACAAAACACAAAAGAAAGTAGAAAAGAAACCCTTACCTGTTATTACAGATGATGTATCAGTTTGAGGGTATTTTTCTGACAAAATGCTTAGTTTTACTTTTTAGAGTAAATTTCTCTGTATAAAGCAAAATTGCTTTCTTATACAAACCAGAGCAGCTTTATGAATTTTAAATCACTTAACCCACAGCACATATAATAAACTTTGGATGTTAGACGCAACTGGATTGAATAAAATATTTACTTCTCTTTTTGGTCTCTAAAATATTACTTAGTCTAAAAGATATTTTAATAAATGCATAAAACATGTTCATCAAAATGTAAAATTAATAGAGTGCATATTTCTTTCCAGATACTTTCGCAATTGATTTTGCCAAGGGTAGTTTAGTTCAGATGCAATCTCTGTTTATTCACTGAGGGCCTGTTCATTATATTTTATACAATTTTCACTGTATTTTCTGTATCATGTATTTTTCATACTGTAAAACTTTAATTTTAGCCTTATTACAGAATGGTTCTATTTACTACTATATGCAATATAGTGTCATATGAAGGATAAGACCAACTTGCTGTAATAAAAGAAATGAGTGGTTAAAGTAGACTAGTCTTCTCCCAGAGATTTGGATAGGTGCAAGCCAAAATTACCCCAGGCAATGCCTGACTGGGCTCCATAAGTCCGCTCTTAGCAAGATCTTTCCTAGGACAGATATCATCACAGAGAAAAATGTACTCAAACAATGGAAGGTACCTTTTACTGACAATTAGGCACGGGTATTAACATCTGAAAGTAGTCTCTAAGATCAGACAGACATTGTAGTTGCAAGCAAAGGAACTGGTGAAAATTAGACTAACCATGGCAAAGCTTGAGTCGATAAGGGTTTATTGTTTAGCTTTGGTTTGTTTAAAATGTCTTCCCTGCATATATCCAAGATTCACCTTTAATATTTTGCTTTTAGCATCTTCAGTTGATTTTACTGCAGAAAGGTTGCAGTCAAAAAGAGAAAAAGAGCATTAGAAAATGATTCAGAGCAACATGCCCTCTCATCATGCCATGATTTGAGCCTATGTGGCTCTGGTTTTAAAGCTTGAATAGAACAGCAGTACGTGTTCAATAATTTATGCTCTCTAATTAAACACTGATGACTGTGCCTAGATGAATTTTATTTTAAACAGAAGTGTGTCCTTAATGTTTTCTGTAATAACAAATTGTCAGATAAGAAATCACGTTTGCTTTCCCAGTTGGTTCAGAACATGGCAGTGGATTCAGTACAGGTTTCATCTATTCCTTTGATGCTTTTGTTCATGGTCATGGGAGATTTGCCACCAAAATCTGACTTTATATGCATATCTCCTCAGTAAGCTGCATATATCAAGGAAACTGATAGTGTGTGTTCTTGCTGCCTACGAACAGCTATATTCCTCTACTTAAGACAGAAATGTAGTTTGAATTAATTTCTATGAGTCAAAAGATGTATGAAAGCACACTGCAAAGAAACCATCACTTTAGATTAGCTAGACTTACATTTTGCCATTTTATATCCCTTATTAGGTACATCTACTTTTAATATCCAGCTGTGATATAAATAAGACACCTACCAATACTTCAGGCTAATGTATCTATCTTATTTCATCTCATTGTTTGCAGTCAATTTACCTTTTCGTGAAGACCACCTCAGACTCATAAACACATTAATTAATTACAATGTTGATTACTTAGGAGTGAATTATGAAGCCTCTTGTGAAGATTGGACTAAAGGGGAAGTAAGACCTAGTCCCTCCCAAGATATGAAGTAAAATACAGGTTTGGAGGATATGCTGTAATGAAAGCTGACCTTATGCAAAAATATGACGTGTATGTAGTGTTTAATGAATAGTTGGTCTGCGCTTACAATCAAATTGTGTGCCCAGTATTGTCTGTTGTGGCTGCATTTGCATATTAACATCCTTCTGTTCCTTTCAAAGATCATCACCTGTGATTAGTCTGATAGCACTCTGGTATTACAGAAGGAAGACTAACTATGGGAATATCTAGGAGTACATTTCAGCTTTCTGGAAGAACCACAGTTTAGTTCGGTATTTTTGTATACATGGTTAGCGTGTGGTCACAATAGAGGCAGTTGTTTAAATAAGGAGACAGTGATCAGAGAGTACAGGAAAACTATACTACTAAAGTGGCAGAAGAGAAGCTTTGTCATAATATAGCAAAAGATTGGAATACCAATTATCTTCTTTGCCATGTTCAAATATTATTTTGTCAAAAAATGGAATAACTTTTCTCTGGTCGAGCAATAGAAAAAGGTACAAGATTAATTAGTTCCTATCACCGAAGGCAAAGGAAAGGATGACATCTGTTACTCAATATAGCTCAAAGCCTTTTTATGCTCTTTCACAATTGAAATGGTAACCCTAATACAGGAAGCTCTATCTCTGAGTACACAATGCTTTAAAAAATTATTTTCCTGCCCTTTATAATTCTTTCTATCATATTGCTCTGTATCTGCAAAGTATCTCAAATTCAAAGTAGGATCTTTGAAGACAATAGAAAGTGATAGCCTATGTCAGGGGATTTCTTACCTAAGGTAGAACTTAAGGGTATGTATCCTGGCCATATCAAAGAGGATGTAGAACTATTTGGGATGTTTTCCCCTACTCCTTGAAGACAATTAGCAGAAAAAAAAAAAAAAAAAAAAAAAAAAAAAAAAAAAAAAAAACCACAACAAAAAAAAAAAAAAAAAAAAAAAAAAAAAAAACAACAAAACAAAAACCACCAAAAAAACAAAAAAACAAAAAAAAAAA
>JANHGN010017439.1:0-13675 GCA_024605025.1 Megaceryle maxima | reverse complement strand
AAGGATAGGAGCGAGAAGGGGACAGAAAGTAAAAAAAAAACAACAAACAAACCCACCTTGTGCCAATATACCACTGTGTATATACTGCTGTAAATATATAGATAGCTGGCAGTAGTGCACCTCAGACGTTACCCATTTGCTGTGATTTATGTGCTGAGTTTATAGGGTAGAATTAATGGAGTAGTCAATTACAGTATTAATCTACTAGACAGCAGCAAATGCAAAGGAATATCTGAAGATATAAATAATTTTTATTCTCATACCAGTGGCACTCTGAAGAAATGTCATTTAATTTACTAGTTAACTCAGATTAAAACTAGTATGTATGATGGAAACTTTATGTTCCCTTTCAGAAAACTGATGTCAGTTATTCTGCTTGTGTTTTTATTCTTGTACTCTGACTCTTCATGAAGATTTAGACCCTGTTGTAGTAAGAAAAAGATACACTGAATGTCTGTGGCAATGACTGTAGCTGTTCAGATACTTAACTTATAATGAGAGGGTTAAGAAAAATAACTCCTCCCCAGGACCTGAAAAACTTCAGCTGAAATCATAAGAATGTCTGAGCTGAAGTCCTGTCTCCCTCCCTGCCCCCCATTCTTCAGACTGCACTTTACTTAAATAAACTATTTGGGTTGGAAAACATTCCTTAGGTCTATTCTGACTCATGATTTTGCTGCTGCTTTAGAATCTTTGAAACAGCCGGCAACTTGTCAAAAGTTTCACTCTACCTAACCTGCTGGGGGAAAAAAAGGCAGCTCCTCAGTTCCTTGAGCACAGAGAGCTCAGTCCAAAGTCATGACTTTGAGTGCTGGCTGTTGCATGATACATGAGGAGGGAATATGGGCTCTTTCCTAGATTTCCTAATTAGTCTCTCAGAGGGACATGGGCTGTTGCAGTATTGGTTATGAAAAACTACTTCAGTGCAGTTTAATACCTACATCAGTGACATAGATAGCAGGAACAAGTGCACCCTCAGCGAGTTTGCAGACAACACCAAGCTGAGTTGTTGCAGTTGACAAACCTGAGGGATGGGGTGGCATCTAGGGAGACCTAGACAAGTTTGAGAGATGGGCTCATGTGAACCTCATGAAGTTCAACAAGGGCAAGTGCAAGGTCCTGCACTTTAATCAGGGCTATCCCCAGTATCAGTACAGGCTGCGGGATGAACAAAGGGATTGACAGCTACCCTGCAGAGAAGTACTTGGAGGTACTGGTGGATGAAAAGCTGTATGTGAGTCAGTAATGTGTGCTCACAGCCCAGAAGGCCAGCTCTATCCTTGGCTACATCAAAAGAAGCATGGCCAGCAGGTCAAAAGAGGTGATTATTCCCATCTGCTTCACTCTGGTGAGACCCCACCTGGGGTGCTGCATCCAGCTCTGGAGTCTTCAGCACAGAAAAGAGATAAACTTCTTGGAGTGGGTCCAGAGGAGGGCCACAAAAATGATCACAGGGCTGGAACATCCCTCCTATGAAGACAGGCCAAGAGTGTTGGTGTTGTTCAGCCTGGAGAAGAGAAGGTTCCAGAGAGACCTTATTGTGGCCTTTCAGTGGTTAAAGGGAGACTGTAAGAGGGGGACAGTCTTTCTAGCAGGGCCTGTTGTGGCAGGACAAGGTGCAACGGTTTTAAACTAAGAAAGGGTAGGTTTAGACTAGATAGATGGAAGACATTTTTTACAGTGAGAGTGTTGAAACACTGGCACAGGTTGCCCAGAGAGGTGGTAGATGCCCCATCCCTGGCAACATTCAAAGCCATGTTGGATGGGGCTCTGAGCAACCTGATCTAGTTAAAGAAGTCCCTGCTCACTGCAGGAGGCTTGGACTAGATGACCTTTAAAGACCCCTTCCAATGAAAACCATTCTCTGGTTCTATGATTTTATGATTTTGCATCCAGCTTTTTTTTTTCCTTTCTTTAAAAACAGATTTTGGGACCAATCCATCAAACAGTAACCTTCAACCTGTTCAGATAAAAAGCTGACCACTCCATAAAAACACCAACAGAAAACTTATGGTGTAACAGGCAGAGATTTCCTGGTATTGATAGCACAGCAAAACCATAATTTCATTAAGATTACTGTGTGTTTACTTACCAAACAGTTCCATGAAGTACAGATTTAAGTCCTCCTTCTCATAAAGAGCACAATGAACTTCAACAGTTGCAGTTTTAGATGGAAAAAGGTATAGACCTCATCAAATTAGTGGTTTAAGATACGTTTATGTATCAACTGTTTATGTTATTGTCTATATGCACAAAGTTCATGTAAACTGCAAGCTAATAAAATTTACCTTATCCCTTAAGGAAATAGAGATAAAGCAATCTCATTTTCTCATGTTCATCATGCTCTGAGACACTATCTCAGCTCAGCTGGTGCCAGATTATTTATTAAACCACCTGCACACAGTATTTCATATCTTTATACAAAGACCTGTGAAGATTGATAGGGGTCTTTGTTTCTTTTCCCAGTTAGTGTGACTACAGAGTATTTTATTCCAAGGAATGGTGTTTACTTCATCTGCATTCAAAGGGCAGACAGTATGGTAAAGAAACTATTCTAATACCTTATAGCAGTGAAACACAAGAGCTTATAGAAAAGAAAGTGAAGAATCTTCTGTATGAACTGGAGCAAGCCAATCCACTTCAAGTCCAGGACCTGCAGGTCTCCATTATTAGCTGTTTAGTCCTAGTTGTCTTAAGTAGCTCATAGAGAACAACCCAGAAATCAAGTTTGCACCCACTCCCTGCAAAGCCAGCGCTATCTGTTAGTACAGCTCCGCCACAATCATTTCCACACAGCACATTGCTTCTTGTTCTCTCACAGCTGGCACACAGCTGCAGCTCCTGGCCAATGAGGAGAGAAGTAGATGTTTGGTGCCAGGTGAACAGCAGCCATTTCACAAAGCTCCTCACCTTCCCTCTGTCTCTTTTCCACATGCTACCTGAGCACAACCCGATTGAGCCTAACTGCTTCCCCACCACACAGCACCCAGCTTTGAAAGGTGCTAATGTGTGTAGGACTGAACCTTAAAAACAGATTATATAACATATACATACATACAGGTATACTTGGAAGACAAAGGTTGCCTTAAGCCGTCTCCCAGCCTTGGCCACAACCCCTCTAGGTGCCTCACTACATCTTTTTCCTGCATTTCATCTTCTACCCATGCATTGAAATGCAAGTAGTGTTTACATTATGCCTACTCATGAGACTTCTGCAAATCTCTCATCAGCATGATCATGCAGCGAAATAGGTGTCAGCTGGCTCTCTGTAAACACACATATTGTTCAAATTAGGTCTAGAAGACAAAGGCTTCCTGTTTGCACTGGTTCTTTTACAGCCATACTTGACGGGTAAAGTCTCTGCAAGTAACAATATAATTGACTTCTGGCAAACTCATTAAGAAATATATGTAAGAAATAAAAAGAATAGCTAAAGCCCAACCACCTTGCTGTGTTTCAGAGCTAGTGTCCCAGGCCTTCAGAACCATAATCAACCACAAATTTTCCTCCACAATTTCTTTAGAACTGACTAATATAGAGCTGGTCATTAAGGCAGCATCTTTCCAGATCTTAATGGCCAGACAGCCTTTGCAGATACCTTCCTAGCCTGAAGAAGACTGAAACGATGAATTATATCTACTATTCAATTCAGGTCGTAAGAATGCCACTTCCCAACCTTACTTATTGTTATGCCAACCCAGTAATAAATAAGGCCTGACATTCTCTTTAGCGGAAGTATAAATATTCAAGGATCACATACACCAGGGGTAAGCAGTCTAACAGAAGTGTACAGGTGATGACTGAAATGTAGCTCTTAAAGTATGAATTACTTGGAGAGATGTAAAGCCCAGGTGTAGCTGGAGCTGAGTGAATAGACAACTGGCATTAGAGCTCTGCCACCGGGTCTCCTTTGCCAAAGCGTTAACATTTCTGTGTCAGTTTAAATTAAGGCAGGGCTGACTATCAGAAAATACTTAGCACCACTGTTGAACTTTGTATCTTCAAAGACCCGTGCCAGCACGAAACTATTAGCATGCATCACACATCTGTAAGTCATGTAAAAGAAGGCTAGTCCATGCATTATGCAGAGGGAGAAACGGGAACCAGGAGGTAAATTGTCAGAATTTAACTGGTAAATCAAGTGGCTTCAGATGATGATAAATGCTTGACTGCTGGTCTTATGGCAAATACCATCATGCTGCTTTTATATGCAACCTGTATGCAAATGTTCCATATGTTTCAGGAAATTAAGAAATTATTTGGAAGTTTAATGGCCCCTTGAAATTATGAGATCCCAAAATCTGTTAAATTGGCAAATAGGGACTGTTGACTATATTAATGATCTGAAAACTGAATATTGGTGCATGCAACTTGATTATCATGTAACTCATTAGTTAAATTTCTGAATGAAATTTGGTTTAGCTGGTAAACCAGGGCATGAGAAGTAAAACAGTAAAGTAAGTTGGAAAACAAGAGAAGAAAACAATGAAATTTACATTGCAGGGAGTGAATGTAAAGGCATTCTTCACATTTCTCAGTCTCATTTTGGCAAGGATATTGAGAATAAGAGCCAAAGTACTGTCATTTTTAGTAGTGTGATTCTTGCATTCTCTGGTGTGCTTTGATAGATTCCCCCAGGTGTAAATGTGACCGTTATTTAGTTCTGGACCTCTAATAAGTGAGTCCCTGTTCCTGCTCAGACCTTAGTTTAGGAGCAATTTGTACTTTCGTAAGAACTGAAAACCCGAAATCCATGCAAAAATTGATACAGTTTTATTTTTAAGGAACAACTTTAAAATGCAGTTCTATATGCAAACAAATTATCTAGAAGTTAGATTTGGGGTTTTTTTAGCTGCTTTTTTTTACTTAGATAAAACAGAACAGAGAAAATAATATTGGTAGAAAGAGGATTGTAGGTGTAGGAAAAGAAGTTAATCGTAGGGAATCAATGAAGATATTGGGGGTAAGGATTATTAAGAAAAAAATAATTTTCAATCATCAGTCTAGAGAAGGAAATTAGACTAAGATGTAGTTGGAGATGGTTATTTATTCTTACATATTCCTGTTTTTACCACAGATACTCACTATCTCCTTTTAGTGTGTTGATAGTTTTTATAGGCAGGCTAATGCCTGTGTGGCATCTTCACTTCCAGCCCTGGAAGAAAAGGTTTCCCACCCACCATCTTTGACATATCCCCATTGCTCAGTCCAGGAACAAAGGCCAGCAATTATAAGATAGAATTGCACCCACTGAATGTGGGATATCCCATGAAAGGTGTTCTACTTATTGGCAACTTGTAAAAGCCTGAAGCATTGCCTTCAAACCCCTCTGATTCTTTTTTCTCCTCACTTGCCAAGTTGTTGTTGGAAGAAGTCAATGCACTGCACCAAAGCTGCAGAGAAAGAGGCTTGCAAAGGAAAGAAGACTCAAACATGTCTTTTGTAGCCCTGATTCCCATGAATGCACCAACAGGTCAAATACCTGCTATGTGGTGGATTTGTTACCTATGTGTTACATAAAATCTTTCTATAATTCAGTCTATCTCCTATAGTAGATAAGGAATTTTGTTGTTCTAGATCTGATCTGATCAGCGAACAATAATGAAAAAACACATTGTAGGATAAAATAATATTTCTTTTAGCTAAATATATTGGAGGACTTTTCTAATTGTGAGTTATCTTCTATTTCTGCTGAACTCTTTCCTTCTATATTTCCTCAAATGGGGATGGAAGGGAACTCTACACTATTCTTTAGGTTATCCATTTTTAAAGTCAAATTTGTGAATTATGAGAATTTCTCATGAGCCAAGTTAACCCACAAGCAAATTAACCCTTGCTCATCAGGTAGGATGGTTCTGTTTCCACAGTTTTCTTGTTGACTTAAAATAGAAGAAATTCCACTGCTTCCCTATTGCTGTTTAAGGAAATCCTAGGATATTACGAGTTTTATGACAAAAGTCACTGTTCAGACACAGTCTATGCAGTTAATATTATATAAAGATCAAGAATGTCATGCCTCTTATCCTAAACTTATGTTTGTGCATGAAGAAGAGACAGCAAACTTGTGTGTTTCCCTTCAGTAAAGCTCTCCCTTTCAATAGGTACAGCAGTTACAGCAGCTTGGGAAGAGCTGAAAAATATAAGAGTTTGGGGAAAAAAAGCATTAAAAGTTCATCTGGGCAGCTCAAGTCAGAAATCATCTGGAATGTGGCAACTCTTGGTTGCAGGCTAAGTTATGGATTTGGAAGCAACTAAGGAAAAATAAATTAACCCAAACCAAGAAAAAAAAGAGAATTCCTGTAAAGCTAATATACACATTCTCTGCTGCAGTTTGTTTTTCCCTTTGTTACCACTCAGACTCCTCTGATGATCAACTATCAGTACAGTGAGGTTGGATTTTGAACGTGATGAACAAGCAAATCTTGTCCTGAGCTGATGATGCAGAATATACAATGAGGATGGAATTTTGAACCATGCAACTACCTAAGCTAAAAGCATAAAATTCTTGTAGTATTGGAATATTAGAACTTGCAAGACTGAGTACACTGAGATTTGCATAAAGATTGCAAAGGTCTTGAAAGCTTGGACACAGCTCATGCTGCCAGTGCAGTGCTAGAGTTTGAGCACCAACGAGAACATCTCAATATTTAAAACTAAGAGATAAAAGCCCGAGTATTTACTACAGAAAATAATGAACTAAGGCTTCCACATTCTCTGTCTGAATGCAAATAGCTTCAAGCAATAATTCCTAAGAGCATTTAAACTGAGACGAAGTTTATAAACCAAATTTGAAGGACACACACACAATTAGACCAGAAGTACACAGCAGCTCTCAGAAAAGCTGAAAGCTGCCTTCATTTGAATGTCTTTCAGTTTCATGACAGGCATATGGAGGGAGGCATATTTCACTTGCAACAAAAATGTTTACTTCATTTCAAGGAAACAGTGTTATGTGATGGCTGAGAGCTTGCCTTCAGCTGTCTGCATAATCCTCAGTCTAAATCTGCTAGGGATAGAGCAGAAGAATGGATATAGCTATATGTTCTCTCATAAAGGGCAATATTTTAATTTTCAGTTCAGCCAAATGTAAGACAGCTTGAATCAAGCTTGTAGCTAGCTTGCTTTGCTTTCACATGTTCAAGGGAACTGTAGTAGACATGACCCCTCCACTTCTTGTTTATAGCAGTTTTGTAACACAGAGGTTTGAACACAGAGTTTATAACACTTTGCAGTTTGAAACCTTTCAGAGTAGCCTTCCAAAAACCAAAGACCTATTAAATTGTAATTACTCATTTATTTAGCCAGTTTGGTTTGGTTTGGAAGCACTTTAACCCTTTGTTGCCTTGCTTCTTTTCCATTCTACGAGACAGTTTTGGTACCAATAATTTAAGAAAACATTTTAATTTGGATAATCTCTGAAGTGATTGCAGCCTGTGGTTCCAGTCCTGTGACCACTGCAGGAGAGGCTGAGCTGCTGCTCAATCACCTCCTGAGGCTTCTATTGCAGCCCTGTATAAACTTTGTAGGAGAGAGAATGGAGAGCTGCCACTCTATCCATCAGCACTATTTACTAACAAAGAAAGCTAATACTAAGAAGGTATTTTGTGCTGAAGAGTGTCAACAACATTCAGTAAAATGTATTTTTGGTCTGAAGGCATGACAGTCCTTAGCTAGGGGACACCTGCATTCTCTCTCTATGACTGTCCATTGCATCCCCCCTAACCATTAACCTTGTAGCCCACCTCAGTGAAACTGATGGAAGAACCCACAAGGATACCAAGAATCTGCAAGCTGCATGAAACTGGAAGGCATGTAAAGGGAAAAAAATAAAATCAGCAACTGCAAGAGGGAAAGGCTGCAGAGTAAGTCAGAGCTGGACCAGTTTGAATTACCAGCAGGCTAATCTGTACAAATATGCTGGCCTGCTTGGGGCTCACCTGAGCATGGACTGATTTTTGGCCAGCTGATAATTGCTCAAGAAGTAGCTGAGCTTAGTGAGAGGGAGCAGGTATAAAAGATGTGAGATGATAAACTGGGAGAAGGGAAGAGATGAGATATTTAGGATGTATGCCACATCTATCTGTAAGGTCTATCGATTCCACCACTCATGAAATCATCTGCATTTTTTACAAAACTGTATGCTATTATGATGGACACTGACCTATTAAACTGTATTAAATGCTTTTAACAATGCACAGTCAGCTTTAAGAGTGGTCATAGGGAGTAACACCACCATATTGTATGTCATTTATTGATTCTATCACTGAAAATGGGAACACTGTGATGTACAAGTAATTCTGGGACACGGCAAGCTCCTGCACTCAGCTAAGCTTACATGCATCTGCAGAGATTTCATATTTGCATCTGGGTGACATGAGCATTTGTGTCACAGTTTAGGGTTAGGGCAGCCCCTTAGACCTATAACAGACACTCTTTGTTAACCCCCCTCCCTCCCCAAAGGGGAAGAGAAAAGGAATAAGGGAGAGAGACTTAGCGATTAGAAAGGGAAACTAGAACAGCTTTAATGAGAACAATAATAATAAAATAGAATATGTACAAATATGTACAAAACCAGTATTGAACCCAACCCTCCTGATGGTAATTACATCACCGTCAGCACTGGTGCTGTGGAGCAGGTACCAGGGGGTCCCAGCCTGGGCCCCACAGTGGACGGGAGCTGTGTTCAGGAGCTGGATTCTGGTACCAGATTCAGGAATGCACAGATTGGGATCAACGGCAGAATGGACAGAGTCCTCCTTGGATGCTCTGAGGAAGGAACCGAAAGAGGACCCTGCCAAGCCAAACAAAGCTGGCAAAGCAGTCCAAGAGGGGAGAAGAGCCCGGGGAAAAGCCTATAGACCCATCCAATCCTTCTGCTTTATACTGAATAAGACGTATCTGGGCTGGAATACCATGTTGGTCAGTTTGGGGTCACCTGCCCTGTCCGCTCCTCCCTGCAGGTGCAGCCTTTCACTTTCCCGCACCCCGCAATGTGGTGCACAAGACCCAGCAGTGGCCTTGGTCTGCACACCAACCCTTGGTAGTAACTCTAAACATGGGGTGTTGTCACTGCCAGCAGCAGAGACTGTCTGTGAAAACAGGCTGCTAACTTCAGACAGTGCCATTAGTTAAAAGTACTGAACTGAAAAGTAAAATCACTGAACAGAATTAGTTCTGTTTTCACTTGAACCAGGACAATATGCCGTTGAGTCCTGGTACTCAGATGCTCTAAGATTTTTCCCTAGTCTGCAGAAGTTAATCTTGTTTGTCTTTTTAGTGAATGGGGAGTAGAAAGTTGTGAGAAGGACATCCAAAAGTAATCAGCATGCAGATGATTTCCTCTGCATCCTCCTTCCAGAATGAGGGGTTCTAACTACACATGAAGCAGAACAGATGTCCATCTGTAGCTGAAGTAGGAGATGAAAGCATTTTAGTCCTGTGCAGAGGGTTTGTTTGTCTGCAGGAGGACAAGGAGTGAAAAGCTTTAGTCATTGAAAAGCCTGGACTGACAGATCAATGTTGTTTCTGAAACTTATCTGCATGCTCTCTCCTTTTTCAAAGTAGGCTTTAAATGAATTTGAAAACCACACCCACTGCCTGTGGGAGTTTAGCTGCTTCAGAAGCTAACTTCAGTGATGTGCACCATCTGAGGCAAGCCATTACTTGCACTGCTGCTTATTTTCAACTGTCAGTGTGCATACCAAGTGGTATCCATATACTAAAGGATTCATTGAGACAGATTTATTTCCATTAAATCATCAGTTTTGTACTCTTTGTAGTAGCTGGAAATTATCACTTGATACAGAAAACTACCATTTATTATTATGCTCATTGAGACTCCAAAGACATTATTTTCCCACCTGCTGTAAACAATTCCAGCTGTGGGCTCATTTGGTTTTGAGGGGTTTTTTTATTCTAACTGCACAGCAAACTTTTTCAGTAGTTAATTTCAAGGCAAGGTACCAGTGATTTGTCAGTCTCCTCTAATATTGCCTGTCTGATTTTGATTGGTATAATAATTGTATTGATAACTAGAGCTTTATATGATACCCTCCAAAACCTTCTGTGCAAGTATGTTTTCACACAAAACAAATACAACCCTTGATCATTTTTGTTTATTTTCAGTTATTCCACTGATCTCTAGCTCTTAAACTTTCCAGTACTTATTTGATTCATGTATTTCCGAGTCCTTGACGTTAGCATTCCCAAGCCTGTAAAGAATGTGAAGGAATGAATCTATACAGATCCGCTACAAGTGATGTTT
Organism: Megaceryle maxima; assembly: GCA_024605025.1. Lineage (NCBI taxonomy): Eukaryota > Metazoa > Chordata > Aves > Coraciiformes > Cerylidae > Megaceryle > Megaceryle maxima. The sequence continues at coordinate 3,411 of JANHGN010017439.1, read as the reverse complement.
GTTGCATTTTCATTTTTTCTTTTCTCATGAAGAAAATTCTGAAAGTCCCCAGGATCTGAGGCTATGTAGCTGTCACTTCATAGTGCTATGTCACAAAGATACTATAGAACCTTATTAATACTGTTATTTGATCTCCATTTCAGCAATATGCTGATGAACGGTGGTACAATTTTGGTATATCAGAAGTCACTGCTACATCCGATACTTACTGACTTAACTTGGAGTTTGTCTAGGCACACCCATTAATATGTGTTCATATAGAGAAAGTATTCTCACCAGCATTACTTCAATTTGCTTTTACTAGAATTTACTGTGACTGGTGATCATTCTAAAAGGACCACCTGCCTTAATTTTATCTTGCCTTCTGTTTTTGTTAAGACTCTTGTATGTCTTAAGTCAAAATTCTAAGGTTGGCAGATAGAACAGGAAAAAAAAAATCAGATGGTTAAAACTGAAAATATAAAATAAAATTTAAAAAACCCAAACCTGTGATATGGCTTAAATACTTGTGAGATACACAACTATAACGAATACTGGCCTGGCTCTGCTATTACTGAAGCCAGTGTGAGTTTCCATTCCATTACCTGAGAACAGAATCAGAGCCACTGTAAAGGCTGTTTTATAACAGCCACGTAGGCTTACAGCTTTAGTAAATGGAATGGAGGAGAACTCAAAAAGGTCTTAAAAAATTAGTTTTAAAATTAGCTTTCATGTGTAAAGTAAGCTAGCATGTTAGTAATTGCTTTATTTTATTGGGTGACTTTCAGTGTCATAGAAAAATAGTTTGAGTTCTATAACATGACATGATCTGAAAAGTAGTCAATCTGTCCTGAATTTACTTATGCTTGATAAATTGGTTTGGCCTGAGTAACAACCAACTGAGCCTTCTATCAATATATGGAATAAAACCTTCATCTTCACCAAGAAAAAAAACAGTATATACTTTAAATAAGTAAACACCACCCAGAAAGGTCACTGCAGTTCACCACTTTTGAGAAGGATAACAAGATATCTCTGTTTCAATGTAGCAGCCTTGAGCTTTTTTTTTTTGTTGTTGTTTTTTTCCCTTATAATTGAGGAAAATTTTCATTTAAATTTATCTACTGATCTCTTCAACAGCACTTCCCACTGGGCTGCTGAGCTGCTCTGTGCCTATCAGTTGTTCTTTTTCAAGAGATTCTGCTGAGAATAATGAATGCTGATTTATTTCAAGTGTACACAACCACTGGGGAACAGACACTAAAGCAGCTACCATAGATGTTCACATAGAACCTGTTTATTTCTCATTAAAAGTCACTTTGCTGAACTGCTTCTCAAAAGCCACTTTAAATGATTCTAAAAGAACTCTCTTAAAATATCAAAGAAGTATTAGGAGTCAATGGCTATGAGCTTTTTGCACAGAGCAATGTCCCTGCTTCCATACCATTTACTGGCACTCTACAAATTCCCTCTAAATGATGATCCATGGACCAGCCAAGTCATGGCTCTCTTTATGTGCCATGTTTTTAGATCTCTGTATACCTTCAGTCTTACATGGGAAAAGTGTCCCAGCCACAGGAGCTTAGCATACCTGACTCTCCAACACAGGGTGCAGAGGACCTGTGAAAGTTCCTTGCACTGTCCCATCTCTCCTCAGGATTTTCCTAGAAGAGTATGGCACTTTGTTTTTTTTTAACTACATAGTCAGGAAGAAAACAGCAAACACAAAACAATGAACTGTGGTGAGGGGACTATGCCATACTATTTCTATATTTTCTCCACTGACACACACTGACTGTGTTACTCAGAGCAAGATACTTACCACAGCCAAGCTGAGATGTGAAGTGCAGAATCATAACCGGTTTTATTAAAGCTAGCTCTAATCAAGCTGATATGTCTACACAGCAGACACCGAGTAAAATCTGTTCAGGGTTCAGCTTAGTGCTGCATTAAATCTTGTAGGCCTTCATATCTCTATGTATCCTTCAATAGAAAGACTAAAGCCAGATCATGTCATTTAACCAGCCCCAGTACTTAAAGGAGTCCCTCTGGGAAACTACTTCCCTTATGCAGCTCCATTGCTCTTCCTTTACTGCTATACAGATGGGCATGCATCCATTATCTGAACAGATGTGTGAAGCTTTGTGTTGGAATAGATGTAAAGAAAACAATAACTATTTTCACCAGCCACAAATACTGTTGATTTCCCATTCATATCAGCCTGAGAGCTATGATCTGAGAGCACATCCCCTGTGGGTTATGAGGTTTGGGGCAGCCTAAAAAGGTGCAGGTCATTTTTCTTTGTTTTCTTTTTAACATGGTACTGGACAGAAGTATTAAATTATTTTGCTGGCTAATGGATTGATGGTTAGCTGGTAACTTTTGAAGTAGTAGGCAGGGCACATTTCCCAGTGTATGTACTAAAACCAGTTATGGTCTTCCGAATTTTACATCTGCATTCTAATGAATTGTTCCAAATAAGGAGAAATAAACCTGCTTTCACATCACCTGGAAACTCATTTTTTTCAAAGCTTGCCCTAACAGCAAATTTTCCAGAGGTTATTTTTTATTATAATCACTTTCAGTTTACATTGTGCCATAGGCATTACTGGCTTCAGTGTGAATTAGTTCCTTTAAACAGATGTGATCCATAGGGAAAATGAGTTCTTAGATGTTTCCTTGTTAAAGCAGGCTGATCAAATAATTTCTGGTATGCTAATGGCTCCGTAAGCTGTCATGTTACTTCTGAAAATTTAGGAGTCCCTGTACTATTAAAGATATTTGCATAACAGCAACCTTTTGCAACAATTTTATCTTAAGGAAAAAAGTATTTTCCAAGTTCATACTATAGAACCAAATTCACTGAGCACTCCCTTTTTTGGAAATAATTTTATTTTCTCACCAGGTTTCTAGGATTACTTTTGCATGCTTAGATGGAGTGGCTGAGCAGTGTAGCCTACCTTCACAACAGAAGCTGTGACAATGTATCATAGATAGACGTTACAGAAAGATTGACTTAAAAAGCCTTTGTCACTTACCCTAAAGTCACAGAAGATTCATGGTTGGAAAGGACCTCCTAGATCACCGAGTCCAACCATACCCATAACAAAAAAACACCTAAAAAACCCCAAACACCTAAATACCCTGATCAAACATGACTTGAAAAACACAAAACCACAAACCACAAAATACACTAAAATAAGCCCCTACATGCCTGCCACTAGAGAATGTCCTGAAGCACCAGGTCTACCCATTTCTTCAATACCTCCAGGGATGGTGACTCAACAACCTCCCTGGAAAGGCTGTTCCAGTGCCTCACCAGTCTTTCTGTGAAGAATTTCTTCCTGATAGCCACTCTAAACCTCCCCTGCTGCAACTTCAGACCATTTCCTCTGGTTCTGTCAGTAGTTACTAAGGAGAAGAGGCCAACAC
>JANHGN010017438.1:46486-60699 GCA_024605025.1 Megaceryle maxima | reverse complement strand
TATATTTTTTTTTTATTTATTTTTTGACTCTGACTTCTGGTTTTAGTTAGCTGCATTGCACTGACTTCATAGGCAAACCATCTTTGTTTTAGGAGATAATTCATTTTAAGGTAACATGATCAGCAAGTATAACTTAAATTTGTATTGTTATAACCTGTTTGCAGGTGGTGGTTTTTAATGGGTTGGTATTCAGTATTCATTTAATTTTAGATGCTCGACTATCACCACTGAATTACAGAGATGATGTCATCTAAAAACACGTGTATCCGTTCCTACCTTTAGTTTCTGTTTGTATTAGCTATGAGCCCAGCTGTGTATAGAAGTGGGAACATATAATTGCATGTATTCATAACTTTCAAATCAGCTTTGAAATAAACTTTGAAGAGTTTTTCTATGGAGAATGATGTAGCACCGTTTTTCTGTTAATCCTACTTTAGTGTCTCTCTAAAACTACGAATAACTTTCTGCTAGTACTCCATAGATGAATATCCTCCCTTCTTTCTTTTTTATTAAATATCATAAGTGATTTCCTTTCCAGCTAGCACTGATAAAACAATGAAAGAGAAGACAGTGCAAATACTTGCAATGTGTTTGTAAGCAAGGGGAGTCAAAGCAGCATTACATTACATATACCACTAATTCCTTCCACTTTTTGTTTTGTTTTGTTTTTTTTTTTTTAAATCCTTCTCTTAATTTTGATTGTTTATGCTCTGTTTGGTTATCTATCGTCTTGATCTTTTTATGAACAAAGTTCATGCATTTAGATACCATTAAAGCTTAAGGGAATGCTGAGGCTGACCTTCCTGTGGGTTCCCTAGCTTTAGATTGTGAAATGTGTTTGACAGCAGTGTCATCTTACCTAAGATGTTTGTACAGCAGCTTATGATAATGAATAGTTTTAAGAAATTCTGAAACCAGCTTTGTTTTATTTAAAATTATACTTCAAAAATCCCATCGTTTTAATTAAGTTATTAAATTAGTTGCTCAGAAATAGTACTGTCTTAAAACAAACATATAACTGTCTCAGTTCTAGAGACTAAAGATACCACAGGTAAAGGCGGAGTGGTTTGGAGGTGTTATCTGCTGAACTCAAAATTGTACCAAACATACATAGTTTTCAATGAAAAGACCTCTTAAAGAGTTAAAAATGAACCGCTGTTTGGCTGTTTAATGACAAACTTTGAGCTCAGACAGAGAATCCACTTGGATCTTCTTAGATTTAAATGACCTTCAAGTCAAGTCTAGCAGCTTTAACAGTGCCTCTCCATTTTTACAGTTTATTTTTCTTAAGTGGGTTGTATTTGCAGAAGCAGTTGACTAACCTGTCAATCCCAAGTTTCATGAAGGAGCACAAGGGAAGTGGTTTGCTATGGGTGAAGTTCCTAATTTTCTTTGTGCCCTTTGGTCTATGCTGCAACTGATGAATTGGGTATTGTTTTTACTTCCATTGGTCTGTCTCCAAGTCTTTCTCTGTGCCTGTGAATGTTTTAGTATACTTTGCCAGCTCACCTTTTCAGATGTTCAAGACCTAATCAACTTCTTCTTTATACAGGGAATGCAGAGGGCAACCAATGTTACCTACCAAGCTCATCATGTCAGCAGGAATAAGAGAGGCCAAGTGGTAGGAACAAGAAGTGGTTTTCGTGGTTGCACAGTCTGGTTAACAGGTACAGTCATGGATTTCTCAGGATTGTTTTGTTTTAGTTACTCCTCTGAAGAGTTACTTAGCTGTAGCTCCTTGGTTTTTTTCTTGCAAAGTTGAATGTTTGTGGAATATAAGACCTTCATGCAATTTTTATTACTAGTTTTAGGTAGACTAGCAAGAAGTTGCTCTGGGACAGATAGTAACTGGAGAATATGTTTTGTTTAGTGTTCCAGGAGCACTGTTTATTTGTCCCTATCTGCTGCTTACTTCCACTTGAGTTTTGGAGTGTATGTTTGTTGGGTTGGTTTGTTTCTTCTGGTGCTTTAACCAACTCTGGCTCTTCTTACTATCTATTTTACCTATTAGTAAATGAAGTCTAACTTTTGGTTCTTTCTCTTTGGAATTTTCTTGTCTCCTTGTGTTGAAATAATATTTCAACATAAGCCTGTGCCTTTGGACAGCGATTGTATGTTGATGCAATGCATACTGGAAGTGATTTTTGAAATCAGCATAATTTTTTTTTCATTGAATTATTTTTGTTGTAAAAAAAGGGGACAAATAAATTCTGGAAGACAGCTTTGTTTCATAACTGGGGGGGGATTTTTTTTGTTCTATCTTTCAAACTTCCTGGAAGATTTAACATATTTCCTTTAGAGATTTTTTCAGTTAGAACTGAAAATAAAAATTATATATAACAAAATGTATTATTTAATTAGTTTGAAAACCATTAAGAGCACTGTTCTATTGTGATACACAAGATATTCACAGAGTGTTGAGAAACTTACTATACAAAGTAAACTTTTTTTCCAAATATATGTGTAAGTTAAAGCAGTAGCTGCTAAAGAATTGCTAAGAGCCATTCCAAACAGATTTGATACAGTAGCTTGCTGTCATCTACTACTTTGGTAAAAGAATGGAGCCCTTTCTCTCCCCATTTCTGTCACGTAGCTCCAACCTGTCTCTCAATGCTAAAATGGTTTGGTAGGCTGCCTTTCTGTTTCTCCTGGTAATTCATTAATACTCTTTTGAAAAAGGTCATGATAAAAATGTTTTCTCAGTTATCTACACAGCAGCATTTTCCAGTCGTCATTCTTTTTAAACAAACGTAATCTTAATGACCAATTTCCCTTGTTTTTTTCAGGAGGAAGAAGGGTGGTGGTAGAATGCAGAAAAGTAGTAAGGCTGTAAGGAATTATGAATGTGTCAGGGAAGCTAGGATATTGCAGATGTTTGAGCCCTCCTGTTAGGGCGTGAAATGGACTGTTGGTGTTGAAAAAGCAATACTACCCATTCTAGAACTGTGCAGACAGGAGTCTTCAAAGCTCTGCTAGGTTTTAGAGTCAGAGCTGAAATAGTGGTATATGGTATACTCCCTGCAAGATTCTCTCACCTCATCAGCATTCAGAGATGACTTTTCATTTTTAAGCTAAGATTTATTTGAGAGCTAAATTCTAATGAATGTCTTGTGTTGTGAGGTCAGAAGGTCATAGAAAAAATAATAATCCTGAGGAATGTACCAAATATATGGAAAAACGTTAGATAATTTTTATAGATTCTGAAAAGTCATTATTCACAACTCTGCAATTTTTTGAGAGATTTGAGTATGAGCCAACCCATCCTGAAATGTATGAGATGGATGCGAAGGCTTTTCATGAGAGAAGTGTTGGCTTAAGATCTATGGTGAACTTGTGCTGGGATACACATATTATTATGTTTTCAGTAGACTGCTCTGCATCTTCTGGATATTAAATTGAATGAAAGAGGAACCAGTGCAATGACAACTCTTTAAATTGCCTTAAACTATTGCAAGGTTTCCTTTGCACTTTTTCTTCTTAGAACAGGTTTGTTAGCATGATTGTCATCTTTTGCTGTAAAGGTCTTGGAAGTAATACCAAATTGCTGGTTTGTGTGATTATTTTTTTTTTTAATTTTTTTTTTTCTTTTCATATTTAATTTAATTTTTTTTTTCTTATTATTTCTCTGAAAGCTAGAATATATATTGACCACCACTAATAAAGATAAAAAGATTTTTGTTTACCCACTAGTGATGCTTTTGGTTTTTTAGACTACCATTACCCTTTTTTTTTTTTTTCTTACTCAAAGGATTAACGTCATCTTACGAAGACTTGAGTTTGTGTCCCATTTATGAATTGATTGCTCTGTATAAGCTGAAGCGTGCGCTCTAGTTAGGTCCTGAAATCTATTATAGAAAATTATTTAAATATACTTCCAACTTAAAGCAAACAGTAGACTTTCTAGTGCCAGCAAGGTTCCTCAATTGTTCAAAGGTTTGTTGCTGAAGATTCTCAACTGGACCAAAGTTTTATATTAAAATTGTCTTTGCTTATTGCTAACACACTTCAGTTAGTGGAGCATGACTGCTGTGTGTCCTGAGTGAGTCTGTGATGTCTCATGCAGTGCTGATATTCTGCAGGGAGTGAGAACAGAATGTCGTTTGGTCTCATCCCATTTCTTTTATTGACTGAAGCTCACTTCAGTGTGAGATCTTCCACTTTTGATGTAAATGTAACATCTTAACTCTGTTTTGGGTTTCTGAATTTGGTTTGCTTACGTAGTAACAACTGCCAGCAACGGCACTGGGCACTACTTTTATGTGGCAGCAGCTCTCAAGGCCAAACTCTTTTATCTGCTTGTAATTGCACACTTAACTGTGTGCCATACTGTCTCTATACCTATTGCCCATGTAAAAGGCATGTGGCTTATATTGCAGGTAAGCATCTCTGAAAGGCATTGCTGCTGATGCCTGTCACTTTGGGTTTTTCATGCTAGCAGTGGTACATGTACTACAATTTACCATAACTTGTTTCTATGCTTGTAATATATGTTTATATTATTACTGAATGTTCTAGGTCTATCGGGTGCTGGGAAGACTACAGTGAGCATGGCACTGGAGGAATATTTAGTATGCCATGGCATTCCATGCTACACATTGGATGGTGACAATATTCGTCAAGGCCTTAATAAGAATCTTGGCTTCACACCAGAAGATAGAGAAGAAAATGTCCGTCGTATTGCTGAGGTTGCTAAACTCTTTGCAGATGCTGGTTTGGTGTGCATTACTAGTTTCATCTCTCCTTATACCCAGGTAAATCTGAAAAACCTTTAGATGAAGCATAGGGAAAACACAAAATGCAAAATGTCACTCCATTTTAACTACAGAAATCCCTTGCTGCTTTTAGCCAGAATCAAATGCTTCCCTGTTGCTTTTGACGCTTGTGCTTTCTAGGGGTGATTACTCAAATTTCAGAAACAATCTTAAATATAAAAAAAAAATTAAATTAGTCTTATAACTGGAACTGTCCTTCAATCTGTTAGGCAGAATTATTAGTCTAACATTAGGAACAAACCAAAATCATACTCCAAGAAAGAATCTTAAAATTACAATGTCTTCCTTGATCATGTAAATTCTAGTACTTCATAAATAAAGAGGCTCGGTATCCACTTAGCCTGAAGAGTCAGTTAAGTTGTTTTTAAAAGCAGCTTTTTCTTCAGTGAATGAATGGCATGACCTGTATTTTACAAAGTGTCTTAAGGAAAAAATGTATATCGGGAGTAGCATGTAATACCTCCTCTGACTTTAGTGAGCTAGGCAGTTGTAACAGTTGGGGATGTAACTCCTAAGATAGGAGCAGATATAGAAAATGCTGCACGCTATACCTGGGTTTATTTGGTTGGTTGTTTTTTTGTTGGTGGTTTTTTTAAACTAAGTTAATGTAAAATAGATCTTGATATCAGCTTTTACCATTGATGAACCATAGCCAAACTGATGTAGATTGCAGGGCATCAGTTGATCAAATAATGTTTCTATCTTCAAACTTTGAAAACTTGTTTGTTTTAAAATCATCCTCTTTAAGATGAACTTCAAAAGCAGAAAGACATTAACAACATGTGGATATCATGTTTTAGGGTTGTTTTTTTCCCTGTTTTCTTTCAGGATCGTAATAATGCCAGACGAATTCATGAAGGGGCAAGTTTGCCTTTTTTTGAAGTATTTGTGGATGCTCCACTGCATGTCTGTGAGCAGAGAGATGTTAAAGGACTCTATAAGAAAGCCAGGGCTGGAGAAATTAAAGGTGAACCTGCATGTGGTTACATCCTTTCTACACAAGTGAAACACTGGTGTAATTGGACTTCACATAAGTGGATGTACTTGAGTCTGTGAGTGTACCACCCTTAAAAGCAGCATGGACTGGAGACAGGGCTGAGCAGAAAGCAGAGATCAAGCTTCTAGCCCCTGCATCTGAATAGTTAAATGCATAGCACAGTAAAAGGGCAAAAAAAAGCAGCTCTCCTCACATCGAAAAGCCTTGAGCAGACTGCATGGTGTCTATTGGAAGCTTTTGTGATTGGGGATTAGTCCATCTTCTTTGTGTGTCCATTAACTACGTCAAAAGCAGCCTAATATTTCTCTAAAGTCTATAAAGAAGTGAATTAATAAGAGTTACTAACTTCTTCCAAAATGTAAAGTATGATCACTATCTTTCTGTAAAGATCATTAAGACCACTTAAGAAACTAGTTTTTATTTTGAAATTAAGGTTTTATTCTGGTGTTCAAGAAAATTATTTCCTATCCCTGGCCTCACCTAAAGATTTAAGTGCAACATGCAATAAAAAAGCTTTAATACATGATCGATCATTGCAAGTATTGTTTCAAGTGCTTCTTTCCTCTGTGTTACAGTTTGCAGAGGTTGATGACAGCACTTTTGACTTGTATTGAGAAGCAAAGCAATTTTTAAAGTAATCACTTTGGGAGGGCTGAGTTTGCAGATGCTGTAATAATGAATTTAGCATTAATCAGAAGTGATATAAAATTCAAGAAATCGAAGACATTCCACATATGTCGTTGTTTCATACTTCTAGTACTACCAAATATATCATGTGAAGACCAAGAATAAATAAGGCTGACTAAGATTTGCTCAGTATCCAACCTTTTGACCTCTCTGATATATGAAGGATGAGATTTAAATCAACTTGCCTGTTCACAGTGGATGTCAGCAACTATTACTTTATCTCTGGCAATGGTAATGGGACATTTTCTTTGCCCGCTGTTGCCGCTCCTCCAGTAATCAGATACTTTGTAAAGTACACAGTTTTTGGAACAGACACTGGCCTTTCATTATGATATGGGGTACTGCAGCAATTGTTATTTTGCTTATATGGGGGATGAAGCTATTAATTTTGAGTATATTTAAGTGTGAAGAGAAAAACATGGGTTCAAGTGTTTGCACCTGTAATTGTAGAGGATACAGATGTTTAGTTATTGTAGCCCAGCTGTTACTTCTGCTGCAGATCTCCTTGTAGCACTTAAATGCTTTGCCTTTGGACATGATTTTTCCTTCTTGTTAATGCATGATTAGTCAGAATCTCCTCCATTTTAAAGCAGGTTGCTAGCTAAATAGGCCAGAACAAGTCTCACTACTAGCTTGTACAGGCTCTGCCAATAGTTAGAACTACAGTAAACACATCTATCTGATATTAACAGATACGCTAAGATGGGTATGTTGGCTAAACTAATGCAATAGGGGTTGGAATTTCTTATTCTTCAGAGTGTAAATTTACATAAATTCTAGTTGTTCAATATCAGGCATTATGTTCAAAAGAAATCCAACAATCATGAGGACAACTGATGGATGACTAATGCTGGGTTGATGTGCCCAGTTCTTCTGCCAGTGATCCTTTCTTCACTCATAGTATAAATCAAACAACCTCACCAATAAAAATGTGCTATGCATGTACTGCAGAATGAGGAAGTTTGATGCAGTCCTCTACTTGGACTAGCAGATGGCCTGATAAAGAAAAAGTTTTTTCTGTAAGAAGTCTTGTATTAAGGAAGTTAAAACTGTGCTCTTGGCTATTGTGTTGCTTTATATCTAGAAAACTATCTGTGAACAGTGTTGAAATGGAATCATCTTTTGCAGAAAGTCACTTAAGATTTTGTTCTTATGTTCTGTAGGTTTTACTGGGATTGACTCTGAGTATGAAAAGCCAGAAGCTCCAGAGCTTGTGCTGAAAACCGATTCCTGTGATGTCAATGATTGTATACAACAAGTTGTAGAACTTCTTCAAGAGCGGGTGAGCAGAAATTCAGATATATAGTTTAGTAACTTTTATCAAAGCATTTTTGCCTGCAATCTGAATATATGTGCTGGGAAAAGCAAAGACAGTTTTTAAGGCTTATGCATCTTTAAATTCTAGCTTTTAAACTCGTCCTGTTGTGTGTTTCCTTTTTAAACCTAAACATTGCAACAGCATTGATCTCTAGATGAAATAAGATTTGGACAAGTGGAAATTGAATTTATATTATAGTAACTGGAAGGGAGAGAGGTCTGTCTCAGTTGTTACAGAACCAGTGAAGAATACTGACATTAAAAGTGGTTGCTAGCATTTGTTAAGAGTCTGAAATGTTTTACTTTGTCTCTGCACTTCACAAATTAGTATTTACTGCAGATGTGAAGAGACAGGGATGCACTTACACAGTTAATTTGAGCTGGCTATTTAAGCTGGCTATTAAGGGGCTGCTGTGGTTGTCTCTGGTTTCTCTATTTTCCACTGTTTTTCTTGCACTAGTAAAAGTGGTCAGGCAGTTGTGTAATGACCTGTTCAGGAAGCTGATCTTCTTGACATGGCTGAGTTGAGTTAATGGTTCATAGCTCTGGTAAGGATGTTAGCAGCAAGAAAGAACCTACCACTGCAGTCTGAGGAGGCACATTCCCATAAGACATCTAGTTTGTTCTTTTTATTATTTTGTTGTTATTTATATGGATGCACCGAGAAATAATAAATGCTGAGGAATATTGTGTAACTTGTCCTTTGGTAGAATGAACCTTTTAGTAAAACTGAAGTAAAACCTTGAAGTTGTCACTAGATGGCTTGCTAGCCTAGCATTTTCCTAAAATTCATACAGTTTAAAGACATGGATTCCCCTCTTGGTTTGGGGGGGTGGTGGTTGTTGTTGTTTTTGTTTGTTTGTTTGTTTTCATCTGAGATGCTTTAAATACCATTTTTATGTTTGCAAGGGTTACTGGTTCTACAAATTCTCTAAATTTCTGACTCCATGTTGCTAGAACTGAAGATTTTGCCTAACTTAGTGTCTAATAAAGTCAGCTTCCCAAACAGCATCTGATATGTAATGGACTGAGTTTGTCCTTATAAACCACAATTTCTAAGCGGTAGTTGAATTTGTTTTCATTTGTCTTTGGAGATACAAGCTATGTAGCAGTCACTAAGACTCACCGTGTCTCTTTACTCCCGCTGTTATTTTATCTCCCAGTTGCTTTCATCATCCCACTCCCTTTGTTTTACTTTCCATGGAGGGTAGTGCCTGATGTCTGGTAAATGCTTGGATAAACGCTTTACAATGTGTGGGCAAACTTCGTTTCCTGCAGGCATATCTGTTTAATCTGAGCTGCATGTACTGGAAAAATAAAGATAATTTCTTTATTCTTGTTATGGGTCTGTATATAATTTGCTGTAAGGATGAACCTTTTTCTTAAAATGTTAAACTTTTGTAAACTAATGCTTTTTAAAACACTTTTTTTTTAGTTTTTAAAGAACTGTCAGCTGCTTTGCCACAGATATTTTGTGTGTAACTGAATATCACATTTGAATGGGTTTCACCATCCTTTATAAGAGGAGACTCTTTAAAGTTTTATCATGACCTTCTCTTTTACTTCTTTAAAAAAAACTATATTTTTATCCTTATTCATATCTTACAAAAAGTTTAAGGTCTTGAATCTTGAGCACTGTGGAGAATGTCTCATTTCAAATGCATGGAGGAAAACTTGATTGTGCTTTTTTTTTTTCAGATTGATATCCTGTGGTATTCTGGTTATGAAACTAGATTTCAGTTCACTGCAGATAGATATATACATATATATCTATATCTGCACAGATGACCTCACATTTGAATGTTTGAAGTATTAGCATATAGATTAGACAGGGCACTGGCATTATGTTGTTAGCTATAGATAATCCATTTAATTTGGGCTCCTATATTAATCAGTTTCAGTTGAGAGACTTATTTCATGTTGCCACTTCTAATGTGTGTTTTATAGTGAATGGCTTCAATTTATAAATGCTAGTTTTCTAAAGCTTTTAAAACTACTTCCAAGTATTAAAGCAATTTTCCTTTTTGCTGCAGATAAGTCATGAAAACTGCACTTAATAGTTAAATATTTACAAGGTAAACATTATATGAGGTACTTGAGGTTTAGGAAAAAAGCTCATCAAGTTTCACTTCAGTTACTCAAGCCAGTAGTTTGGCTAGCAGTATATCATCATCTTGGAACAGTGCTGTTTCTTAAATGAGTAAAAATTACTTAATGAATAAACTCTTGCTACAGAGTATAAGAGAATTTTACTTCTTGATCACATCTTCAGTGTCCAAATACCATTCTGAGCATACATTAAGTTCCATTTTATTCTTTTTATACAGGACATTGTACCAGTGGATGCCTCATATGAGGTGAAAGAGCTTTATGTGCCAGAAAACAAGTTACAGTTGGCCAAAACTGATGCTGAGTCTCTGTTAACCTTGGAAATAAATAAGGTACCATGTGTTCAATTGTCTTATTGCTGAAGTTGAAAGGCAGTCTGTTGCTCAGTGGAAGTAAATATAGCCAAAATACCCTGGACTGGTTACAGAATATATCACGATATACCAGTTCCCTCTTTTCTTGAGAGACATAACAACATCTGTGTTTTCTCTGATCACTTACTAGAGGTAACAATCGAATATCCATAATTCCATAAATAATGTTGGGTATAGTGTTACTTAGTTTATTCCAAGATAAACTGGAGATTAAATTTACAGTGACTTCCTCCCATGGCCTTTCCCCTTCCCTCCATGGCCTGAATCATGCCTGGCACGTCTTGTATGTGTAGTTTTTTCTAGAAGAATTACTAACTAATGATTTTTCTGTTTCAGTTTACTTAAAACAACTTTTATTTTAAATTGTAATGATCTAGAAATATGAAGGAAATCAGTTACTGCTTCTTGATTCTCCTTGTTGGCAAACTTCAGATGAACAATAGTAACTTTATATACCAGGCTCAAACAGTTGCACACTTAAGTCTACAGAGAAATTATCACATCTACTTTATTGGGGTCACCCCCCCCAGTTAGAACATATTCATGCTACTTTTCTGGTTTACAGCAGAGAAAATGTGGAAAAGCATGGATCAGTTTGATCAACTCTGTTGTTTTGGTTAAGTGCATTATTTTCCAACTTGGATAAATTAGATGAAGCTGCTTCTGGCCGTGATTCTGTTCTACCTCATCTTCTTTTTCTAAAGAACTAGGTCTAAACACAGATACAGTGCATGAGTGTTTTTTGTTTGGTGTTTGTTTGTTTGTTTGTTTGTTTTTTTGACAGTATTAGATCAAATGCTCAGCTTTAAGTTCTAGTAAGAGCTGACTAAAGCTCAACTGAGCATCTGCAGTGAATAACTTTACTTTGAAGGATTGAGATAACATGCTAAGCACTGAATTAAATTGTTTCAAAATTTGCCTAGCTTTCTACTACTAATCAATTTTAATACTTCCACTGTATCTTACTAGCTTCCTTTCACATATGTTTCTGTAAAACTGTTTATTTTTTTTGATGAGGAATAAGTATTTAAGGTCACCATTCCTAAGTTTCTGTAGTGTCCCATTCTAAATGGCTCCCTATCTAGAAAAACCGAATCCTTTCCCTCTCCACCCTCAACTAGTGGATTGTTAAATATTCAGCAAGTTTATAACATAAGCTTGGGAAGAAAATGTGTGTAGTACTTGCCTCAGCATAAATTAAACAGTGTAACAAAATTAGTCATGCTCCTTGCAAAAGAGATTTGCACAAGCAAAGCCTGTCCTTGTCAAAGACTTGACCAAGTCTTAGTAATGCACATGCAGAAATAATAGAGGCCACACACTAAGTCAGTGTGACTGTTTAGTGCTAAGGAAGGAAATTCCCTGTAAGTTGACACCTCTTAAACTAAAATAAGTATGAATCCCAAGAGACTTTTACTTCTGGATTGTCTCACTAGTTTGGCAATAAAAAATTTCATTCAAATCTGTTTTAAGATTAGACCTCTTAAGATTAGATATTCACTCCTATAATTCTGATATTTTTGTGGTAATTGTACATGTTGGTGTATTTTTTTTTTTTTTAGCCTCTTGGTTATCTTGCTTTGTTATAAAAATAAAGGCAAGTGAGACTCTTGAATTCTGTTAAGTTGAAATTTATCAAACATATGAACAGTGAGGAACAAGCTCTTTTTTTCTTACTTGTAGAAACTTTGAATTTCTTGTAATTAAAAACTGTAATACTAAGAAATCTTCCAGTTATACTGTGCTGCATTTTATGGGTAAATCATCATCTATTAATCTAATAACTTATGTCAATCATTCAGCAACAACTTTCATCTGCTGTATTTCTCCATTTCTCTATAAGGTGGATATGCAATGGGTGCAAGTGCTAGCAGAAGGTTGGGCAACACCCCTGAATGGCTTTATGAGAGAAAGAGAATACCTGCAGTGCCTTCACTTTGATTGTCTCCTCGATGGTAGGGTAAAGCTTACCATTTGTAAAACTGAGCAAACTGATCTTACTTCTACCACTGCTTGTTTTGTTTTCTTTCTGTTTGCCTTCTGTGTGTCCATTCAGTTGAAAAGTGCTCTTAAGCTCAATTTTATCACCTAGTTGCTTTTAAAATAACTCTTGAGTGCTGAGACTGAATTTAGGAGAAGGTGTGCAGCATGCTTTCAATTTGCATTATCAAGGAAGGGGGGACCTGTTTTTCTCAGACTTTTCATCCAGCATTGAATTTTAACTTAGTACTGCACTTAGGGTAAAATTGAGAGAAGGTTATAAAAAAATGTATTACTCAAATAACAGAGAGATCAGCCTTAGAGTCTTGGCCCCACTAAAGCCAATAGCAAAACCTCCATTAATTTCAAAAGGCCCATGACTTTTCTCCTGGAGACCACCAGCTTTGCACTCTTTCAGCAGCTGTGTGCTTATTAGAACACAAGCCTTTGTATGAGACTTTGGAGTATTTACTCCACTGGGTTTCTCAAACCTCACTCCTGTAGTCAAAAAAAAAAAAAAAAAAGACTTCCATTATTTAGCAATGAAGTAAATGCTTAAAAATGAGGACCACACATAACCTTAAAATTCAGATGCACTGGTTTAGTTTTAGAAATAAAGTAGCTGGTAAGCTTTCAGCTGAATAAACTATTCAAACGGTCTGCTTGACTCTCAGATTTTTCTGAAATATATATGCTAGAATCTGAATGCAGGTAAACAGAAGTTACACTTTAAAATAGTTGCATTAAATATGCTAACTACTTGGGTACATTTGGCTGCTTCTGTAGCATTAAACTTTTCTTATGGACCAAAAGTATAGCTACTGAGAATGCTCTTTTTTCTTTTACTCATTATCCACTCTAGTAGCAATCTTGCCTAGTATATTTGAGGTGATCTGTTTTAAATACGTCAATTGTGTATTTCTGCTTACTCTATAGCTTAGGGGTGTTTTTCCTCTTTACTCTGCAGGAGGAGTTATTAATCTGTCAGTGCCTATAGTGCTAACAGCTACTCAAGAAGACAAAGAAAGACTGGATGGGTGTACAGCAATTGCACTGGTGTATGAAGGTCGCCGTGTGGCCATTCTCCGTAATCCTGAATTCTATGAACACAGGAAAGAGGAACGCTGTGCTAGGCAGTGGGGAACGACGTGCAAGGAACATCCATATATCAAGGTGTGTATTTAGAAGTTGAAATTCCAGTTCTATTAGCTGTACTTTTTGTGGAGCTGCAAATTAAGTGAAAGCGATGCAGATAACTGGTGTATTTTGACAGCAAAACTATGTTGGGAACTAATTAAAAGATTTGAGCAGAAACAAAAGTGATCTGTTTGTTTGTTAGTTCTATGCAGCTGTCAAATAGTTTTGCAATTAGTGTGAAAATCTAATGTCCATACATACACATGAAATGACTTTAGAATGTAGTGCAGAATCTGTGCTACAGAAGATGGAATTTTGCCTTCTAGTGTGCCAAGGAAACATCCCTCTCTGTAGTCAAATGGTTCATCAAAAGCTCCTCAATCACCAGATATATGCATTGTGAAGGCAAGAAAACTTCCATTCTGCCTGCATCTGGAGCATGTGAGAACTGCCTGTTTTTGATCCTTTTCAAATAGGACCAGTTCCTGGAGAGTGCATCATTTAACTCTCTGGGGAGTTATTTCCCATCCTTGATGTTCAATATGTTTTATTATCTTGACCTCATGTGCATTATGCTGAAGTATTCTACTCATAACATACTTGTTGCAATGCTGTGTTTGGTTTTACAAGCTAATGTTAATGTTGCATCTTTACAGAGCCAAAATATGTTTCTTTCCCAGTTTGTGTCTCAAACCTCAAATTATGAGCTTGTCCTAAAAAAAAAAAAAGGCTTTGTGTTCCATTAGTATCTGTATGACTAATAGTTACACATATGGGGTCTCTGTCTTCAGAAACGCGATTTCACAACCGATGAAGGTAACATGCTGTGCAGCCGAAATG
>JANHGN010017438.1:0-46476 GCA_024605025.1 Megaceryle maxima | reverse complement strand
TGTTAATGTGTATCAAGTTTTATTTAATTGTGATGACAAGCTTTTCCTGACTTGTTCTGTAGACACTTCATCAGCTTTGTTGCCCTTCTTTGGATATGCTCCAGCACCTCAATGTCCTTCTTGCAGTGAGAGGCCCAAATATGAATGTGTGCACAGTAGTATCACGACAGCACATGAATCTAGTGTCCCTTCTAAATTAATCAGAAACTTCTGGATGCCTGAGAGTTACTGTAGTACAGTTTTCTCATCTTCATATTTTTATTAACAGTTTAGGTCTGGTATTTTCTTTGATGAGGGGATGATGACTGCAGCATCATTTAATTCCAGCAGTTCCTCTACCTTAAAGCAAAAATAAATTGAAAAATCCACACTTAATTTTTAACATCTTGGCTTATGGGTTTAGTATGGAGCATCTTATCAACATTTGTTGTCATCTTTAAATTACATAAGGCCAAAAAATTATCAAAAATCTGTATGAAACTTGGAAACATTTTGTGGTTTCATCTTCAAAAGCAAGCGCATTCTCAGAAATTTTCATTTCTAAGTGATTTGTATGGCCATTGCTAGAGTATGTTAAGCAGCTTGCTGTCCTTTTTGATAAAGGGTGAGGTGATATTTGAAGGCATTGAAAGAATTCTAGTGAGTGTACAATGTATGTTGCCTTGGTAAAGTGCTACTGTGAAACAAATCCAAAAGCTGCAGTACTTCAAAGATCCTGATTTTATTCATAAAGTAAAGTAAGTGAGTAGCTAATTAAAAGTGTTCTATTTGTTACTTTATTGCTGACCAGAATCTTGTAAATTGCAGAGTGATACTGGAACTGCATTTCCTTTGACCAAAAACTGTAAAGTGTGCAGCTTCATTGGACTTAATATATTTAGGCTTTCCAAACACTATCACTTTTTGTCATGTAATAATGTTGGTTTAGAATACTGGCTACTTGAATTTCTAGATGCTAAAAAATCCTTTATTTTGAAAGAAAGGCATATATCTACTGAAAACATGTGCATCTCTCCTGCACCACAGTATAATGTGTCTGAACTATGTTCCAGTGATGTTTACTTCTGTTAATTTATTTTTTGTAATATTGATGCTTGACTCCAGACTGTCAAATAAAATTAAGCTGGAACTCTCCCACTGGTAAAGATGTTTTCCCATTGCAATGCTCTGCAAGCTCGGGAGAAGCTGACATTCAATCCTAACAATCTTTTCTTTTCTTAGATGGTTATGGAGCAAGGGAACTGGCTTGTAGGTGGAGATCTACAGGTCCTTGATCGTATTTATTGGAACGATGGACTTGATCAATACCGTCTCACTCCAGCTGAACTAAGGCAGAAATTCAAGGAAATGAATGCTGGTAAGTAATTTCTTGTTCTGTTTCTTCCTGCAAAGATTTATCCAAATGCTTGCTGCCTCAATAGCACAGGTGTTAGCATTGTTTCAAGGGTGAAGGTTTTGAGTGCTCTTTTAGGTAGCATTCTTTGCCTTTTACCGGTATTAAGTTTTATGATCTTGGGCATTGCAGTGCCTTAATAAACAGAGAGCTGGTAATGCCTGGGGTTCTGAACTTTATCCTTCCATGCACGCCAGACGTGTTACTAATGCAGGAAAAGATGGTGTCAACATGTAATAGAATGTGATTCAAAAATAATCAGATTTGGCTAAAACAATAGAAATATTGATTGGCTGCTGAGATTTTATGCTCTTCTATTTTGAAGTATGTTCCATGCTGCTTCTGGTGTTCTGGGGAGCAAAGTTTATGACAGTAATGCAAATAGACTGGTGCAAAGTGGAAGGTATCACAGTTAAGTTAGCAGTTAGCTCTCACAGACTTTTATATTGCAGAAGAAACAAAACACTAAAGCATTTTTACTAGGCAGATAAATAAGAGGCTGAGTAATGTCATAAAGCAGAGAACAAACATACTGCCTTCATGTTGGCAGTGACTGGCAGGCAGCTGCTGAGCACTTCAAAGTATGAGGGTAAGAGATTAACATTAAGAATGCAAACTGAGATTGGTCCTGAGCTTTCAGTGTCTTTTCAGGTCTTTTCTCAGCGTGGTCAGTATTTCCGGGATCTGCAGGTTTGAGATACCAGTCTTAGTTTTACCTACCCCCTAAATAAACATTTTCAATACCTGAAAAAAACCTATTCTCTAGATTTCATTGGTCCCTCACTGGAAAACCTCCCAGTCATGGTGATTTTGTTGTCTTGCACAGTACCTTAGCTCATCTTATTTTGCAAAGAGAGAAATCCTGGATGTGTCAGGAGTTTTTGTCAAAGGGTTTGTAATATTTGGGAATAGCAGTTAGCCTTGCTTTGTTCTTACTCTGAACAAACTCCACCTAGCTGTATAGGTGAAGGAAATGTATTAAGGCACATTAAATCCCCTTTTATTTGTTTTACTGCAAGCATGTCCATTTGTTCTCCTGATGCTCTATTGAGCCTTTCAGAGAAGTAGCATAATTTGATTTCCTCTTAGAATTTAACTTTATATCATATGCTCTTGCAAGTGAAAAATCCAAAGAGAAGATTATAGCTATGGGAAAAAACAGAGTACTTCCGTGGAAATGTCAAAAATTAAGGGAGAAGATTTATGTTGTATTTGGTATGGTTGTTTTTTATTGGTTTTGCTTTTTGAGTATAATGATTTTATAATAATTTATAATCCTTTAATAACCTGTGAGTACTGCTATCATACCTATTTAATAGAATTCAAAGGAAAGCCTGTAACATTTGAAGATTTTTCTATGGTTCTACAATTGCTAAGCTTTTCTGGTATCTTTTTTCTGTTTCTTCTCCATAGACGCTGTCTTTGCATTCCAGTTACGCAACCCAGTGCACAATGGGCATGCTCTTTTAATGCAGGATACTCATAAGCAGCTTTTGGAACGTGGCTACCGGCGTCCAGTTTTACTCTTACATCCACTTGGAGGCTGGACAAAGGAGGATGATGTTCCTCTCATGTGGCGCATGAAGCAACATGCTGCAGTACTGGAGGAAGGAATCTTGAATCCAGAAACAACAGTGGTGGCTATATTCCCTTCCCCCATGATGTATGCTGGCCCAACTGAGGTAAATACATCAAGAGTTAAAAACAATAGTGCACTGAAGTATTATGAGCTATGCCTGATGTTTGTGCATTGTGATTTTAAAAAAATCCCTTTTTTTTTTTTTTAATGGAGAGAGAAGGCTACCTTTCCTTGGGCAGCCAGACTGTAAATATTCTGTCATCAATAAAAACATTCTCCCATGAAGAAACTTCCATATTGGCAGAGTTTGCTGGAAATGGTGGGAAACAATGTGATAATAAATTCATCTCCTCCTTTTTTTACAGCTTTTATCAGAAGGAACTTTCAAATCTGTTAGCATACCAAATAGTCACCCTGAATGCTAAGATAGTTATAACTTTATGACTGTAAAAAAAAAAAAAAGTTTGTATGTTGGAGGACTATACACAAATTATTAAAAAAAAAAAAAAAGAAAAAAAGAGGTTTGCTTTGTTGTTTGCCAAACTTCGTTCAGAGACAATTGTTTGTCAAGGCTTTTGCGTTAAATAATTCTTTGGACACACTTCATTTAGAAGCCAGGTCTTGGGTTGGAGTCCCTAGAGATTTATGGGAAACAGCAGAGAGAATAAGTACTCTCTTTTGAGGGCAATTCCTTTAGGGGATATTGATTCTCCATCTCATTAGTCTCCATCTCTCCCCCCGCCTCTTTTGCATGTTTGGTTGGTTTGTTTGTTTGGTTTTTTTCTCTCCATGAGTCACAGGAAGTTCACATTCTGACAAGTTTCAAGAAGTTAACTGTGGTAGCTTTTTAACAGATAGATCTCGCCAGTGGAATTAAATTAGACGGGTGTCACTTATTTGAGACGTGAGTGAGTTAATGTAGGGAATCTTGCACTGTTCCCTACAAACCTGTTGTGAGAATTAACAAAATATTCTACTTCAGTTTTGTATTTGAGCATATGAAAAGGAACAAAATCCACGATTCCTGTTCCTAACAGAATGAGTTTTCTCATAACCTATATAACATTTCCAGTGACCTCAGGGTACAGCTTGACAATGTTTGTAACCAAGTAATAAAAGAAACTCTTCCTTTAATCATTTTCCATAGGTCGTTTAAAAGACGTTGACACCAGATTTGTTTCTGTAACACAAGTGCTTTACAGAACAGTAAGCAGCTGTTAGTATGGTTATCTACAGGGTGGATGTGGCCTTACAGTCTGTAAAGGTTTTCATGGGCATGTTTCCTAAGCAGCATTTTAGTGGTTTTGTATTTTTAACATTCCTGGTAATCACCTTGGGGAAAAAAAACAACAGTTCTATAAGGGAGAATTTTGTATCAAAATGCAATAAATTCACCTGCTTAGGAAAGTATGTTCTGAAGTAGTACGAATGTATAGAAATGGGACAACAGCTGCTGGTTTTATGTGTCAAATGGTTTACATTGTTCTCAACTGTCTTGGTCAAATACCTGCAGTTATTCAAAACTGAGTTCTCGCTTGCTGTTCCCCAAATGACAAGATGAGATTTAAATTATGCTAGAATATTTTTGGAAAATATGCTGCTAGCTGCTGCTGGAATATCATCTGTATGGCCCATCTGGTGCTTGTACCATAAATATTAAAATTATTAGCATGGTTATATGTTTGGAGTCGATGATCTTAAAGGTCTTTTCCAACTGAAACATTCTATAATTCTATCAGCATCCATTGCTTTCATAGCACCCTGTATGCTTGAATAGCAGTGGAGTCTTTCATGTGTAATGTCTGGCTGTAGTCAAGATGAAAATAGATACCAATGGTACCTCATAACTGATGGCTGGTTCCTAGTTTTATTACCTACTGATTAACAGAACTTTGTCCGTACTGATTGCAGACTTCCTCATTGATGGTTTCTGTAACTTAGTTCTACATTATTTCTGTGACTAAGTTAGTTACTACTTTGTAAAATCCCTTTTGAATTTCTTGCCTAAAGCTTATTAATGTAGCATGCGCAGTGACTAAAATATGAAACACTTAGATTTTCTTTTATGTAAAGATTTGCAGTAGACAGATAATTTTTTTTTTTTTTTTCGTAATGGGATGAAAATTTATCCATCACCTTGTCCATTTACCACAAGGCAGTGGCAGCAACTTTTGTCCTATGATTTGTGGATGTTTTCCCTCCTGCCTCCATTTCTTTCTCATCTTCCCCCCTATCCTTCTCCCCCAATTTTTCCCCCTTTAGTGCTTGATAGGTGTTTATTGCTGTTGAATTTGAGGCTATTTTACACTATGTAGCTGCTGGCTGTAGTTACTGGATGATGTAAATTAGATTGTTTAAATCACTTGCGAACACTTTTAAAGTATCCTATCTTGCCTTTCTTCCTATGAGATGTTTGGTAGCTCTCTCTTGGTCAGGGAGTCTTTAGAGAAATACTGTTATTAAAATGGAGCAGTATACATGTAGATCCCACTCGGATTCCCAAAGCAGTTGCTTTTGCATTTATTTTTTTTATATAAAAGGAAAGGAATGGAGAATAGCAACATCAGGAAGAACTGAGCTAAGAAATAGATGAGCTTCCATCTTTCTTACCCCAAGTATACTGTTCCAAACACTGTGCTAAAGTAACTTTTAAAAATATCCTCATGTGTAAATGAAGCAGGGGATTGGTATGCCTTAGTTGTAAGTTTGGTGGTGATTCACATAACTGATTCTTTGTTTTGTTGTGGCTCCATAGTAAAAACCATGGCTGATAGGGGAAAGGTGGTAGTTATACAACACATGCGCATTTTAAGGGTTGTATTTTAACCTTTTTCATCTGTTAACTGTTTTCTCTGTCTGTTCTAGGTTCAGTGGCACTGTAGATCACGGATGGTTGCAGGAGCTAACTTCTACATTGTAGGGCGAGATCCAGCAGGGATGCCACACCCTGAAACAGGGAAAGATCTGTATGAACCAACCCATGGTGCCAAAGTGTTGACAATGGCTCCAGGCCTCCGAGCTCTGGAAATTGTGCCCTTCAGAGTTGCAGCTTATAATAAGAAAAAGAAGTGCATGGATTATTATGACTCTGATCAGTAAGTTGCATTTTCATTTTAAGACTTCTTAAGCAATAGCTGCCTTTTACCCCTGCTCACTTTAAAAATTGTTTTTAATTAAATTTTTATTGCTTAAAGATGGCTCTGTTTAGATGTGGGTTTAGATCATGAATACAACTTGACTTCATCATTTGGGTACGGTGTCGCAGCACAACTAACCTGATCCAACTTTAGCTGCCACTGGAAGCTTTCCTTTTCCTCCTAGGTACTGGGGTTTCTCTAATTCTAGAACATCCTGGCACATTTTGCTAAATCTGCAGGAAAATATTACTATTTATTGTAGTGGTAAGATTCGACTTCTGCTGGTTTATCTTTCTAAATATGCTTCTCAGGTGTCAGGTATGTGTCAGATATGATGAAAGAGGAACAATGTGAGAATGCAGCAGGGAGAAGATAGCTGACAAGTAAGGGTGACAAATAGGTGTTTGCTCTGTTTAATAATAATGCAAACTGATGCCCTAAGTCCATTGTATGTCAGGGTTTTCAGCTGTTGGGTGATTTTGATCAGGTTACAGGACAGGTCATTTCACCTTCTGCACGTTCCAGTGTTCTCTTACATTCATGTGGCATAGTGGAATCCAATTCTCACTGTATGTGTTGCTGTGATGTCAATGAGTGGGACTGGGAAGGTGATTTGTCATTTTAGTTTAAACCTCTTTATTCAGATTGTTGAACTGTATGTTTGGTTTACATCAAGCTGCAGTTGAAGTTAGTACTGAAATGCAAACTGTCAAGCAAGATGTTTTTTCTAAAAAAAAAAAAATACTGTTTTTTTTAGTAATCTATTTCCTATTGCTTCTAACTGAAGAATTGTAACTGTACAGAAATCAGCATGGGATGGATTGATCTGTAAAAATGAACCATCTCTTATCTCTTGTTCTTCACTGATTAAGCTGCAGTTACCAAGTATATAATTCTCCACGGATGTCACTGTGGCATGTGACAACCAAGTTTTAGTCATCAGACTGTGTCTGTCTTCCCATAAACTATGTTTATTAGTAGATAGTGTGCTGGCTTAACTGTACATAAGTTATGTAACTGCTTTACAAATCAATAGTAAATTCCAAGCACCTGAATTAGGCAAATCTGCAGAGTGTTATTATCCCTTATGTAACTAAATATAACTATTCTATGTTTTTCTGTTGTTTGGAAATCATAAGCAGCATGATAAAGGCAAATCTGTTGAAACCTGACAAGAATTAAAACAGTTTCACTGTTGTATTACTCTACAATGTCCATATGTGTTTAGAAATTTGATGGTTTGCTACATTGGAGATGTTTTAAAATAGAAGCTAATCAAGGAAGCTTATTTAGCAGTTGTAGTTTGCTGATGTTGTTCTTCCTTCATCCTCCTTCCCATCTAGGCAGCATTCCAGTGTAAGGTTCTCCTTAGTGCTATGAAGCATCTCTTTGGATGGCATTGCAGCAGGTTTTGGTTTGGGTTGTGGTTTGTTTTTGTTTTTTTTTTTTTTTTTTCCTCCCCTCAGGTGAAGCTATAGACAGTAGCATCAGATTAGACCTATACCCTGATACATAAGGTATTTTCCCTAGGAGGAACTAAATCAGAGGCAAGGATACTCCTAGCATATACAACATGAAAGTCTTTTCTGAAACTTACTGCTTTTTTTATAGCTGTTGAACACTTCACTACCTTTGTGCCTTTTATTTGAGATGCACCTAGAAGTCCTCATTGCTGTACATAGTAACTAGATTGTGATATAAATATTGCAAGTTTCATGCAAACTTATATACATTATAACATAAGGTTCAAAAGGCTGGTGTAGTAGATACTGTGGGTATTTGTTCTGTTTGTTGTCCAAGTAATTCAGCAAGTTTTAGAAGATAAATGCACAAAGATTAAAGTGAAATAGCTATACTTGTGTGTCTCTTCTTTATTTGGTATAGAAGGGCAGTAGCAGTGTGAGAGGCCAGAAATCCCACTGCATGGAACAACAACAAAAAAAAATCCTAGAAGGATACTGATCAAGGTGAATAAAGTTGTACCTCTGTCATTAGCCAGAGCAAGCCTGTGCTAACAGGTTTTGCCTTTTGTCCCAGACTACATTTTGTGCACACTACTAACCTTTCATCAAGCCTGTGGTCACCCTTTAGTTTGGAGCAAATTTTTTTCCTGTTTATATCTTGGAAAAAAGACCATGCTGCTATTAGTGGGCAGCTTTGCCCTGCTGCTGTTGACATGTAAGACCGTTTGCCCTGTCCTTCCCTAGATACTGTTTGTGAACTATAGGGAGGACTGGAGTGTGGCAGGAATCCTCTAGATGGCAATGCGGACACGTGCAGACTCCCTGTAGCGAGAGCCATTACTGCTTCTACTTGCCATAGACAGAAAGAACATTGTGGCAGGCTCCAGACAGAGTTAGAGCTTGGGTGGGTGCAGCTGGCTGCATTTCAAGAGAGTCTCTGTAATGCTGAAAATGTGGCAGACTCCTGGACCATGTGTTGTTTCACAGTGTAATGAGGATGGCAGGGAATAAAGAATGGTCTGGAAATACGAGAGGAAGACATTTGGGTGTGAAATAGTGATGTTTGTGGAAATCCTTCCAGAGCTCACCACTTACCTGGTGAAAAACACAGCGTGAAAGTGCAGGGAAGAGGGTTGTATGCATCGAAGCGTTGCTCTGACTTGTTTTGGAAATGAATCACTTGATTTCTATTGCACCCCTCTTAATACTTTGAGGCTTGGAGATTTGACAGCCAACTAGGAAATTCAAGAATTTACATTGCTAATGGGTGCGTGGAAGGATATGGCAAGTGGGTTTCCCTTGGGCTGAGCTATAGCTGAGCTGTGTCTCAGCTGCTGGAAGCAGTTATTCTCTCCTGAAGTGGCTGCTCAAAGCTTGATCCACCTGCCAGAAACATGGGGCTGACACATTGGGGCTGCAGCATTAGCAATGGCAGAGAGCTGCTTTGCTTGTGACATCTCTAAACATTTGTGCTCAGCTTTTATAAGAACAGTCTAACACTTGCTGATAGCATTTCTTGTATGCCTGTGGGGTTAGGTTTTCACATGCTGGTTTGATACTTGTCAGCTATGTCCCATAAGATGCTGGACAGCTATGTGATACCTTTGCCATGGCTAAGCTGCTCATGACCTGGAAGCATCAAAAAGTCTTCCACCATCTCTGCTTCCAAGTTAGTAACAAAGGCCCCTCTCAGGTGTGCTACCTGTGATTTGAAGAAGTCGTTGTTCTTAAGGCATTCAGCTTCCAAAGGTGTCCACGCAAGCACGGTTTTGTAGAGTTGATAGAGAAGTTAAGTTTGTTTATCACTTGCATTAGCATCCTCCAGAGCGTATGCTGCCCTTGGAGTTTCATTAGACTTCAGTACCATTGCTTAGGAAGTGTCTGGAGAATATGACTGTTAGCTTTGAGAGTCACCCGAACTCTCTTGGCAGCAGGTGTATCTACATGTACCACTGTTTATAAGGAAATGCAGGGAGATCCTGGTTGTATCTGGGGGTAGTCATGGAGCATTGTGTGTGAGGAAAGGGGGCAAGAAGAGATTGATGTAAAGGTCTGTATACTCACTGCACAGCAATCGTAGTTGCAGAGTGGTGCACAAAGTTTAACTTGTATAAATTGTTTGACTAAAGTTACCCTTGAAAATGTTAAGACCTGTGAACAACCAGTGATGTGAAACTATACTTGTATTTCACCTCATTAAGCCACCACAATTCTTAATTTGTTTCTTGGACACCTTAGAACTAGGTTTAGCACTTCATGAAGCTGCAGTCTTAAAACATATCTTTGAAAAATATGTGTCTAACCCTAAGATTTAGGAAAAGGATTTGAGGAATGCATTTGAAGTGATGCATAGCAGCACAGGTAGAGCTAACTTCATTTTATTTTCCTTCTGGTCAAAATGAGGACAATAATAAAAATAAATAAAAATTCCCTTTTTATTGTTGCTGAAGTCAGATAACAAGCCTAATCTAAGTTTCTGTGGGAAGCTTGAGCATTTCCACTTGCATGGAATTCTGAAGAAATAATCCATGTAGAATACAAATAGTATGAATATTGATAGACTCCTTTACTTATCTTAATTTTTACTCTTTAAGATTTCACAGTGTTTTGGGGTCAATAATTGAATATGTCCAAACGTGTTTTGGAAAAATTTATAGGTAGAATTCTAGTTAAACAGAGATACTCTAAATGAATGTCTGATCTGTGAACTGCTATTAGACTGAAAAGTAAAGAAAAAAAAAAAAGCAAGCAAAGAACCAAGCAACCAACCAAAAACACCATCACCCTCCAAAAAAATCCCTATCCATGCTGAAACCCCTTTAGAAGAAAAAAATCCCCATCCATGCTGAAACCCCTTTAGAAGAGCAATTAGTGTGTTTCTTTAGCCAAAAAAGTCCTCTCAAACTGTTACCACAGACAAGTGAAATTTGGGATTGGTGGCTTAATAATAGTAGTTGTTTGGGTGAGCAGATTCCCAATTCTTTACAGAAGATCAGTACTATAAAATGCAGCCACAGACTGCTGCTGAGAAAAAATTCAATTAAGAAAGGAAATTAGTCTGGCAATTAAAAAAGCCACAGTAGTGTCTGGAAAAATGGATGGGGTTTGGTTTGTGTTGTTGGGTGGGGTTTTTTTGTTTGTTTTTTGTTTTTTTTTTCCTGAAAGAAAACTGATGAGATCATTTTGGCTAAAAGAAACCCATGAGTGAGATTACTGAAGCAGGCTGTTCATGCTTTCTGTAAAATGTGAACGAAGCATCAGTGTCTATGAAGAGGAGAGATTTTAACTTTATATAGTTTATTTCCAGGACCTTGAGCGTGGTTGTAACGTCTGCTTTAATATTATCAAGCCACACGTACACGACAGCTGTTCCGACTGAGAACATAGTGTTCCCAAATTTTCTGGTGTGTTATGTGGATTTTAAAGTGATAGTAAAGACATAAGCCACTTTACTGGCCTCCTTAATTTAGCTATGAGAAATACAATTTTTCAATGTAATATTAGTACATAATTTAGGATACATTGAAGCACTGTAGCATCTTAGAAGACTTAAACCCTCCTGCCAGCCAGAAAGGAGTTTCATTCCTAGCTGGTAAAGGACCGGCTAGGAATGTTCATATTAATTATGTTGTGATGCTCTGCTTTTATAGAGTTTGTTCATGGCCAGTTAGCTTTTGAACCTAGTTGGTACTAGCTGGTTCATTCAGTGTCATGGGGCATTCCCAAGGCATAGCAGACACTGGTGCTCCTACAGGAAGAGCATATTGTCCCTTACAGTGTCAAGTCTTTGCTATGTCGGTCTAAGTCATGACTTGATGCTGCAAGGGCAAATTGAAATCCACTGAAAATCCTGAAAAAGGTTGTAAGATGAGATTTCACCTTATGACAGATCCTGTTCAGGAAGCATGAAGTTGGAGAAGGAGAATTGTTAAAGGAATGATAAGGAGATGGAATTGTCTGAGGAATTAATCAGATCTGAAGTTTACTGATTAAGTAGAATGTGGCAGTCATTTTAAAGCCAGACCAGGGTGAATATATCACATGATTGATTTATTTTCACACATTTGTTTCCAAAAAACCCCCCCATATCTTTATGAATAGGCAAAACTGTTAATGAATTGTCTGTAATTTTATCATGAATCATGTATTTAGAAGTAATTTCTTAACACCTTGGAATCATGAGGCATTGCCCTCCACAGAGAACAAGAATTCCAAGAAGGTCATTACACAGTGCCACATACCCTACTAGAAGGTTGGGATTCCCAAAATGAACACTGATCTTTGGTGCTTCCAATTGAACAATCAGTTATGTAACATATTTTATACTTAAATGAAACCCGTAAGGAATAGCTTTTGAATAGGAAAAAAATACTCTCCTCAGTCATTGTATTATGGTACTGCAGTACCTCAGAGATGCCTCAGAGATATGACAGAGGTTTCCTGTAGGACTGCATTTGTCCTCACGCAGTTGTCTTCTACTTGCAAATTGATAACTTCATTGTTTTGTCACAAAACTAAAATCTTTGAAATCTTAGCCTTGCACACTGTTCTTAGAGTGTGTGAGCTTATAACAAAGCATAAAGAGCTGCCATTGTTGCTGGGATCACTTTCAGTATTATAGTAAAAAATAACTGCTGAATGCACCAAAAAAAAAGGTAAATCCATCTGCCAGCTTAAAGCATTTGTCTCTGTGGATGAAAGAATGAACTAGTGTGCGAGTTCTTAATCTCTGTGCATGGTTTGTAGGGTCCTTTGATTCTGATGCTTGCTTACTGTGAATCATTTGAAGATTAATTAACAGCACAGATTTGTTCCTATTATTCTGAATAAATCACTTGCAGCTTTCCAAATATAAAATATTACCTTGAGCATCTGTGGGTATCTGTATGTACGTACAGCTCTGTGTGTGGAAGAAGGGAACAATCTGAAGTCTAAGAAAAGATTCCTTTTCTGCTTTTGCTGGATGTATGAGAGCACAGCAGAGTTACATGTTATCTAGCCTAGCCCTGTCCTCCGTGAGATTTCAGTGTATATATACAAGGCTTTTCCACACTGAGTGCAGTGGGGTTCTAGGATGCTATGCCATGAAGCAAATACCAATGTAATATGTTTCTAAACTGGTTTTCTGTTGACAGGTTTGTTGTGGATTTTTCTGCCTTTTTTTGCTCGCTCTTTTGGAGAATGCCTTTAATTGCATAGACACCAAATATTACGTCAATACTAGTCAAACTTGATTGCTAGTAAAAGGTTAAATCAATGTTACAAGCATTTACTAACGTATAATGTGGCTCAAAGAAAGATAATTCCAGCAGCCACTGAATGAGGAAAAAAAAAAAAAAAAAAATCAAAGGCACTTAAATCCCATGCTCAGAAAAGGCTTGGGTTAAGTTTCATTGAGAATCATTCCAAATCTCACTTGAGAATGGAATTTGTATGGCTTTGACATTTATATTTCATAGCAGCTTTAATGGTCAAATGTTTTGCCCTCTCTTGTTCTACTCAAATCCATTTTATGTAGAGTAACTCCTAATATCCTCAAAATTCACTATAAACAAAATTATTTGGCTCTTCTTTCTGGTTTGTTTTTCCACAAAAGCAAATTACTCACACTGATACATTTTATTCAAAACCCTTGTGGTTCACATCATACCACAGTGCCAGTACTGACAAGGTATTTCTGCTTAGTGGAAACTTCCATTTCAGATATTCAAGAGACTTGTTTTTACCATTGGAAAAGACAATGAGTATTGAGTGGTTATTGAAATGCTCTGGTTTAGGTATGAAAGTGAAGATTAAGCTGGAAACAATAAAATTGCAAATGCAGTATTCTAAAAATGGCAAAAATTCCCGTGTTGTTTCAACATAATGCTATTGCCAAAGCTCCATTTGAGTCACTTGAGTGACTACCAATTCAGGTAATATTTTTTAAAGAAAAACCCCTTCAAAAGAGAAGCTTGGGATAATGAGAGGGCATCATTGATCCTTTTGTACTTTTTTTTTTTTTAATAGTATTCTTGGAACATTTCTAGAAATGTGATGAGATGCTGAATGTACTGTGTATCTTAAATGATCCCTGCTCATGTTTCCCTTTCAGTTTCTTAGGGTTTCTATGGATCTTCTTAAGTTCTTTTTGTGATTTTTCTTTCTTTATATCTCCATTTTCTAGAGCTACTTTTTAGGCAGCCAGAGATACAAAAAAGCTAAAAGAACTGGGTGTCTTGTTGAAGCAAACTGATGTGGCATATCAACGCTTACTGTCTTAGTACCTTTATTTCAATTGTAGAGTACTGGAGGAAGTTAAGTGTTCTTCTGAAAACTTAACAGGCAAGGAGGGGATAAAGCAGCTAACATTTTTGTAATGCTCTAACTTCAATATTGCTGCTGCATTCTGGAGAAATCAACGTATGGGGAAGGTTTATAGCACTTGCTTTACTCTTCCTAATCATCTGAAGACTTAGTATTTTTTTTCACTAGAATTAGCCAGGCTTATCACTTCCCCACATATATTTTATAGCAAGAGTTCTTTGCAAGGAATGCAAATTACTTCCAAGGAGTGATGGTGAACAGTAGGCACCTCTGCCAAGGAACAAAATTTTCTGCTGATATAAAAAGCAGAGACAACTCTTTTTTTTTTTTTTTTTTTTTTTTTTTTTTTTATGGTCTTTTATCAACTAACTTTTATGTAATTTACATTTTGCAGAATTGAAGCACAGTAGGGTTTTTTGCCTTGTACTACTTCAGGAACCCACAGTCCTGAATTGAGAGCAAAAAGAAAAGAGCATGTATGGCACTGCTGCTGTGTAAATGTATATCATCCCAATGAGAGAAGTTGTGGGGTTAGTGGTTTTGTGAAAGGGAACTGTGGAATGCGTTCTGCATCTTGCAGACTTCCACACCCCACTGAGCATAGCCTAGCACTTCGAGCCAAGTTCTGCCCTCTCATGAGCACACTTGGCTCCTGTTTCTGTCTAGGGCATGTGCATCTGAGATCAGTACCTGGCTTTTATTTCAAACAGACAAGTAAAGAATGAGTAAAGCATACATGGTGCAAACTGAGCAATTGTCGTAAGTGAAATTGCATATTTTATTTAAAAATAAATAATTTTTCCTTTGGAGCATTTGGTAGAACTCTAGCATTCTTGTCTTGCCTTTACTCTTTCAGTCCTGTGAGGAATAAGAACTTTACTTGTGGAGCTTTTGCTGCTTTTGACCACATAACTGAGATGTTTGTTAAAGTGACAATCTGAATTAATGCTGTTACAGACAACCCTGATGTGCGCTCATTTGTGCATTTGTCCAACTGAATTCTATTTTTAAGGGAAAAGCACGTTTAGGGGAAGGTATTTTTATTATTTCCCTGCTTTTTTGTTTATTTTGAACTGTATGTGCCACATTACTGATATATATCCACATGCATGCTCAGTGGCTTGCAATGGTCCAGCTATGGAAGTGACAGTTGCTATATAGCATTATACTCCCAAGAAGAAATTTATCAAGTATCAAGAAAGGAGAAGGAATATGAACAACTTTGCCTGCTTTTAATACATGTCCTTCTTCCCTCTTCCCCCTCCCCCCCGCCCCGTTTCTTTCCTCTGTCCTCCTTGCCCCTACTCTCTCAGCCATGAAGACTTTGAATTTATCTCGGGGACCCGCATGCGCAAGCTGGCTCGAGAAGGACAAAACCCGCCAGAAGGCTTCATGGCTCCTAAGGCTTGGACTGTGCTAACAGAATACTACAAATCCTTGGAGAAGGCTTAGGCCTCTTATTAACTGCAGATCAACCTTTGACGCCTGATTTATTTACGAGAAGGGGACCACACAGTCACCGTTCATGTTGCTTTGTTGTGGTGTCTGTCAGGAAGTTCCTCTCTGAAAACAGACTCTTTCTCCCTAACTTAGCATCATTCTTTGCCTGTCCTTATGGGTTCTATTATGTCCTGGCACCTAACTATCTGCTGGTTTTAATGTCTTCTCTTTTATTACAGTTAATATTCTTGCAGTAGGATTTTAAACTTTTGTCTTTTTTTTTTTTTTTTTTTTTTTATATTGTACTGCCTCTGTCCTATGAGTTCTGCAGCTGTTAAATAGATGCAGCTTTTTTCGTATGTTATTTATACTGCTGGGTAGTGTCTGATTTTGGTAGTTTGTAGAAGAAAATGTAATGATTAGACTCTTAACTATTAGTAGATTATCTATAAATTGAAAAAGTAACTAAGTTTTTAAAAGTTCATAAAAGTGTCCTCATCTCATCATCTTCTCCAAAAGCACTTAACATTAATTTCTCACTACATGTAATGAAAAAGCAGAGGTTTTTATGTAGCGTAATTAAACTCTTTTTGTTTTCTTCGTTTAGTTTTGGAATTCATGAAGTTGTCCAGTGATTCCCCTCTGCTGCAGACCTGTAAAGATGGCCAAGTAATGAATAAAAAAGAAATACTTATTTTAACTTTGAATTGCTAACTAATCCAGACTTTATTTTTAATATGTACTTGTTGCCATAGGTGTCAGTAGGGAATGTTTTATTTCATTTGATATAACTTATCAGTTTTTGGTTCCAGATATACTTGTTCAGCCTACTACAACTTTAAAAAAAAAAAAGTATGGCAGACCAACCTTGAATTCATGTTTAATTATTGCAAGAAAAATAAAATCCTTGGATCTTGGCACTTCCTGTGGTACAAATGCTTGTTCCTGAGATGAAACTTTCTGTCTGTTTTTCAAGGTCTCCAAAGAGTAATCTCCCTCTCTTGGTTCAGCATTGCTTGCTTGAAAGACAAAGCATATGTTCTCCTAGGACTCTTCAAAAATCCTGAAGTTGGTTAATTCAGGATGTGAAATATTAGCTGCTAAAGCCCAATGTAAAAAATGAAAAGTGAAACACTTCGTGAAGTGTAAAGTAACACTGACCTGTTGGGATCTATTCAAGCATTTGCAGGTAATCAGTGGAACAGTTATAATCCCTCTAAACCTGTCATCCTTCTCACAGAAACTTACTTTTTCAACAACTTTTGTCATGAAATGGTTTATAGAAGGAATGGCTGAGACAAGAGGACCTGTGTACTGGATGCTGGATGGAACAAATGCTACTTGGATTATTTGTTTACTTGTTCACAGTAGTATTTAAGACAAATGCTTTGAGAGAGACTTCCTTCTCTTCCTGTCGTCTTAAAGAGATGTAGAAAGTATAAGATAAGTGATTCTTACCTGATCGAAAGCAAGGCACTACTGGAAAAAGACAAGAGGCATGTTTGTTAGTGAACCACAAGAATTGTGACTGTGTTTTGCTAATGTAAAGCTTATTTCTTCAAAATTGCTGAACAGATTTTTTGGCTTTCTTTTTAGATTGTATCAATATGTAGGATGTGTGAAATCCAGAAGAAAGAGTCAGTTCATCTGTGTGCAGCTGTTCATGCAAAATTTCAAGTTTAACTATGAAGGTGAATAAGAATTATCAGCTGCTAAAATGAGATTTGCTCTTGGAAGTTGGAGTGTGGACTCTTTACTGTCAGGTTTGATTCTTCTGCTGGCTATGATGAAAGATAATGAAAATACTTTGGCAGAATAGCAAACACAGGTGAAAGTCTAGAAAAGTTAATATATTAAAAATGCTACATGTGCCATATGAAGTCTGGAAGGTAAGTGGGAGTGGTGACCATGGTGGTGGTGGAAATAGAACAGGGCTACTATGATTCATGTAGCCATCACTGTGAGTGGCTTGGGTTTGGATCTCCCTTGCATTTCATATTTCCTTAATCTTAAAAAAATTCCACAGGTCGGTCTCAGAGAAGGTTAAACTTAATGCCTTCCCATGCTACAAAAAGAATAAAGGTTACCTTGAGCATCCTGACCAAATACTAACAGACTCGTCCAGATCCTTTTCCCTTCCTGACAGCTTAAAGGTGATTATCAATGTATTACTGCTCTCTTTCCCTGTAAACACTGACAGCTTCAAAACCAATTGTGTGTGTCACTCCCAGTATTTACACAGCATCCCTTGTATCTCTGGTCATGAAACTTTAGGCTTTTGTGCCAGGCATTGTAGGAACACAGAATAAAAAGGCATCATTTCTGCTTCCCTGTGAGTCAGAAGGTAACTTTACTGCACCTATGGCACCATTTCCAAAGACAGGGAAAGGGAAAACTATTCCTTCACTTAATATTGGAGAATGCACAGGAAAAAATAAGACAGAAGCTGCATCTTCATTTAACTTTGCATGTGTGCCTGTTTATCCAGCTGTAGGAACAGGATTTACTGTGGTGCTTGAATGCTAGGAAGAAACGTGTAGGAATGGTACTCTACTCCTCAGATCTGACACAGAATCTTTCACCACCACCCTTAAAATAATAGGGACTTCAGCCTGGAGTGAGTTGGGTGAGTTAAATTCTAGAATGAAAGCAACCAATAGCTCAGCATTAGTATTTTGTTGTTCTTTATGAATTGGTCTTGAAAATGTGATAAACAAAACTCCTGATTTAGATGCTGTTAAAGAGAAAAGTGACACTGGTTCCACCTTTTTCATGTTTAGAGTTTTGACAAGATGGAGCGGGGAAGCTAGATTTCCAAATTTAAAGCCTTCAGTGGTCATGAGAGTGGATATGAGAGTTGCCAGCAGCCAAACAGGTGTTGGGTAAACATGGGATTTGAAGGCAGATTGTGCTGGGGTTTCTGCTTGGTTGTGTTGTTTTACCTTGAAGAAAGCCTGAGGGCTGGAATAGCAGGGCCTCTTTTAAGTTTGCTTTTTCATTTCACAGAAACCTTTTTGATTATGAATGTAGCTGGATTTTTACTAGGCTTTTGAAGTGTCTATTGGAGGGGTTTGCTTGTGTCTCCTGAAAGCTCTGTGTCTGTTCTTGTGGTATTAGGATAATTTTTTTTTCACCTGTATCTCTTTTTGTTATTTAGTCTTTATTAAAATCACTTTTTTTCTTCCTTATGGGAGGGTATATACTTGCATGAGCCAGAATTATGCCTTCAACAGTTCCAGAGCTGTTTGCCCTAGAAACCTCATCTTGATATCATTTTGAAGTTGAGGGGAAAAGGCAACTATACTGAAAGCTAGAAAACAGTGCTTTAAAGCCACATCTGGAATTCTTAAGACAGTAAATGGCTCCAACTTAAAACAGAGAATACAGAGATTTTATATGCTATAAAACTCAAGGAGCCTTGGATTCAGCATAAGGACTGTCACCCAGCCTTCCTGTGAAAATCCATCTACACAATGCTTTGAAGTATGATTGTAGTCAGGACGTTACCTGTCTATGTGTAAAAGGAGAAAAAGAAAATAAATCTGTTTCAGTATGGGCTTCTGTGGGATGGAAATAGTGCCCAAATCTTGCTTTTACCCTCTGCAAACAAAGCTGTTCTTTTCTGTTTGTTTGTTTGGTTGGTTTTTTTATCATCACTCTAAATTGCATTGTACGAGAAGAAAACAAACAATTTGGCCATACCCCCATCTCATAACAGCAGGTACGATTGCAAGTAAAAAGCTTGCAGTCTAAGCTGGGAGTTTTCAGTTTTTGCTGAGCACCTGCAGATTCCCAGGCTCTCCATTCAGATGACCTGTGTCTGAATTTTTGTAATCTAAATCCATTATTTTTGCAATGATTGATAGTAAAGTTTATTGCAATAATTATGATGAAACAGATGATACACACCACTACCCACGTGTTAAAATTCACCAGCGATGTCCAGAGAATATTATTTATTTATGTGGAAACATTCCTCTGATGTCAGGAGTGCTCCTTGGAGCAAGAGAAATGGTTTAGGCATTTGTTCTATGATTTCATCAACAGCTTTCTCAAAGGTGTTGGTGGAAGCAGAAAAGACTCCTTGTCCCTTAAACATTGGTCTTGTTGCCTGCTGTAGAGTGAAAACCTGCGGCTAGATAGTTCAGGGAAGGTTGTGTGCAGGATTGCTCATGTGTTATCGAGTTCTGCCGTGGTTTTAGTTCATCTACCACCTGTGAAAAACAATATTTTTATCATTTGATTCAATTGTTTCCACACAATGAAGACAATCATGAGACAAGAACATGTTTAAGCATAACTTTCCACTAGGAAAAAGTTTAGCACTATTCTTGTTTCTGTTTAAACTAGGATACAGTCTGAAAGATCCAGTGTTATAATTATGAGCAAAAATTTCCTATCATGCTATGTGACAGCAGAGCAATAAACATGCCATCAGAGTCAACATCAGAAGTGCAGTGCAAAATTCTAAGTATTATTGACACTTCACTAGAGACAGTTATAAATAACTCCTTTGTTCATTATTTCTTCAAGGAAAAACACTGTTTTTTTCTGAAAACTGAAAATCTGTTTGCCTTACTTGGTAGTTAGAGCCACTCAGAATGGCAGTGATTCTTCAGAGTTTTTTCTCTTGCTGTATTTTTAAATATATGCATGCTTCTGAGCTCCACAATGGAATGGCTTTGCAAAGAACATGAAATTTTTAAACTATTTCTTTGTAAGCATTCATGGCTATTTTACTTGTAGTTTGGTCATTTTTCTCTCTATACAAAGAGATAAAAAGTCTTATAAAGGCCAATCTTACTTAGAGACTGGGTACAGAATTTTCATCAACTATTAAACCAACTATAACTTGTTTCCTTTTCATACAAGCCTTTGGTTTGTTTGTTGATGTTGTGAAGATTATTTGTCAAATACTTCATGTGCTGGGGCAAAGTGTATTCAGAGATGGTGAGTTGATGGTGGAGAATTTCAGGATAGCCTCATTCAAGTGGTAACGATAAAAAATCACATCTTGTAATTCTTTCAGAAGCATATTGTGCCTTTTGCTTAATCACAGTTGGGATATAAATGCCAATTCAAATCAGTGTCTTCTGTGTAGAAGACATGCAGAAAGAAATGAACATTCTTCAATCGGTGATTTTTTTTTTCTGGGGAAAAGATTTCTTTTATTTAATGTACTTGGAAAAAATGAAACAAACATGCTGATCTTTGAATTGCCATACTTGAAGATGTCTCTTGTGGGACCAATGTGTTTTCTCTCTCTTATTCAAACAGTTGCATTGTCTTCAGTT
Organism: Megaceryle maxima; assembly: GCA_024605025.1. Classification (NCBI taxonomy): domain Eukaryota; kingdom Metazoa; phylum Chordata; class Aves; order Coraciiformes; family Cerylidae; genus Megaceryle; species Megaceryle maxima. The sequence continues at coordinate 25,864 of JANHGN010017438.1, read as the reverse complement.
TGGAGATTTGCGGAGCATTGGCAATGAACTGAAAATCGTGGCCCATCTAGATACTACACTAGACAGTTTTAAACAAGCAAAACCATGTTTTCATTTAGACATACTTAAATGACTTTTTTTCACCTGTATGTAACTTGCAAACTCCTCATTTTGGATTTTTCTACATAGCCATGTAGCTAACAAAAGAAAATTCAGCTTCTTTACCCATTGTTGGTTTGATTATCAGCTTACGTGTATCTGTAGAGTTTTGAAACTAACTCTAAGTGGGTGCCTTCTTTCCACATTGATTTTTATGTCGTTAACTCTGGAAGACATCATGGATGTTCATCAATGTGAACTTGAAGAAAGATCTCACTATCTATGGAGGAAGGAATCTGATTGTATTGAGAGGCTGCAGAGTGTGTGATAGCTTTCCAAGTCCGTGACTAAATGTTGACATACACAGAACCTTTATTTTGACAGAAAAAGGGGCAATTCTCTGTTTTCTTAAATGTGACATAATGGGCGTTGCTAAAGAGACTTAAATAGCCAAATAAAGACAAAAACATAAACTAGAGGCTTTTTAGCCAGTGACTTGCAAAATGATCAATACAAATTAAAGAAGACCTGCCCACTAATACCCAGAGATTTGTGCCTGTCTGTATCCCCAGGGAGACTACCACTAATGCGAAGAATGGCAGCATTGAAGATGATTTTGTGCTGTATGAATTTATTATGTATTTCATGGTTCCCATGGAACTCTTAATGTCTGCTCAACCTCCACGGGCAATTTTGATAAAATACGTGCTCATAGTACATTCTTCTCTTGTATATTTTCTTCCTTATAAAATACTCCATTATTATTTCAGGATGAAAATTGGATGTGCCAAGGGAAGCATTGCAGTTTACAAGGGAACTTGTGCAATTTACAGTTTCATCAGTCAGCCATGAAAGCTATGAGAGAAGTGGCTGGAGAATGTTCTGTGACAATGGAGTTTCTGACTTTGGTCAGGGCAGTGTAACAGGGCCTTACAATCGTTGGTTTGTTTGCAGGCTAATATAGGTTTATAAGGAGGTTTTTTTTATTTCTTGGTGTTTTGTTTTGCTTGTTGCTGCTGTTAAGGTTTTTGTACTGTTGGTTTGTCTGTTTGGTTTTTTGTTTGTTGTTGGTTGGGTTTGGGTTTTTTTGGTGGGTTGTTGGTTGGTTGGTTTTGGTTTTTTTGGGGGGGGTTCATTGGTTGTCTTTTTTTCCATAACCATCAGTCAGCCTGTAATTTTGTTGTTGTTTAGTTGTCTTCTGAGGTTCCTTTAACAGTAGTCTGTGAGCCTTTCTGGGAAGTGCAGTTCACAAGTTAAAAACCATTGCTCTAGAATAGCAGTTAATAAGTTTTCATTAGTTTTGTCTATATAAAATTACAAAGTACAGGAGCATTCAAGGGAGCAAGAATACAAATGAAAGAATAAAAGATTACAAATGGAGTTTTACGTCCACTACATAAAGAAAGTTGTTGGGATGTATTGTCTCTCTGGGTTTGTACATTGTCACAAATGTAGGTAAGAACCCAGTGAAAGCTAAGACTACAGCTCCAAACCAACCAAGGCTTAGAAGGCAAGCAACTGAAGGCAGGACAACTCTTAACCTCCAGTTAAAGAAGTGGAGCAAAAGAGGAACCAAGACCCTGAACTTGGGGACTGGATCTCTTGTACATTAGATATAAAGTTGGAACCAAGACAAATACCACTACTTAATTTGGTGGAATGTTCAGCTAGAACAGTCTTGTGTTCACAAAATATGGAACCTTGTCAGTGTAAGAAATAATCGTGTAGAGTTACCTCGTCATCTTCCACTTGCTTTTCTAATTAGAAGAGCAAGCATTGTCTGTGTGTGCTTGCAGTTTTAACCTTGGCTGCTTTGGGATTATTTCTCTTGGGCCTGATGGACTGTGACCTTTTATACTTAGTGTTTACCTGGAGTCTGGCTGTCTTTGTGGTGCTCCAGGAGTTGGTTCTCTTTGGACTCAGCTGCATTCTCACCGTGGCAGATGCTGGATCTCTTTCACAGCTAGATTATTTGGGTTTCCTGAGCATGCTTTTCAGTTAACTTTGCTATTTTTAATATGCTTTTGTGGTCTGTGGTTTTATGGGTGTGGGGTTGTTTGGGTTTTTTCTCCTGCCTCATACTGGTGAAGCTGAATGGAACCGTTACTGTAGCATGAACTAGTGTCCTAGTTTACCATCTCTATGCTTCTGCTGCTTCTCATGTCATAGCTTCCAGACAACAGCTTATTTGCTGAGAAACAGAGTGTGCCTTGATACTGTGCAAGCATTGTCCAGCAATAGCCAAAGTGCGTGTTACCAATCCTGTTTTAGTCACAAATCCAAAACACCGTGCCATGTGGGCTGCTGTAAAGAAAGTTAACTTCATCCCAGTAAACCTTTGCCTCTTAAGTAGAGCTGTGAAGGTTGGAGCAGCTGCAGCTCCAGAAAACCTGAGGTTTTTCCATACCGGGCAGAAACTACTCTTCTGATGTAGCCAGAGAGATGGTAAAGATAGTTGCCATTGCTTCACTTCCATGTGCTTCTATCTCTACTTCTGTACATTTCTATCTGTGGAACACCAAATGGCAACTTAAGTGCGAGACCTGCTGAGAGAATTTTGCCAGACCTGGAAGTAGAGCACTGCAGTTATTCATAGGAGGCTTTTTCTGCTTACCATGATATATTACTTTGTTAATACAACCTTCAGAATGGATTCTCCTCAGAACTGAGGATAAAGAGTGTAAGCTTAAGTGATGTGGAAGCAACTGAAATTCTGAACTGAAATTAAGAAAGTGAGGAGCTCTTTTAACATCTATTAATAATGCATACTTCATCTTTTGACCTCTCTCAATTTTTCTATATTCTGTTTTTTCTAATGATTCCATGATGAGCAATAAGGGATTAAACTTTGTTTGCTACTATTCTGACATAAAGGGTGTGAGTCTTCAGTGTTTCAAGGTAAAATGATAAACAATCATGGTAGTGAGGAAAGGCTCCTTGTTGGCAGTATGACACAAGCTACATGTGGTAGCACTTCATTTGCAGAGTGTTCCCAGAACTGTTCTGACACCATCCATGGTACTGATGCACAATCTGGGAAATAAAAAGGTGTATTTGTTTACCCATTTCATTGGAAACAAAGAGCAAAAGAGAAACCTGCTGTTCTCCAAGTAGAACCATACCCATCCTGCAATGATTGTCATGGTGTGGAGGAACATTAAACCTTCAAATCAGCACAGAACAAAATACTAAAAGAATTTAGTGTTTTCACTAACATTGGTCTTAAGCACAAAAGCTGCAAGGCTGGGTTTGTTCAAATAGAGTATTGTCATTTCTTGGTTTTAAACTGATTTTCACTTATCCAAGAGCTGCTAAAAAATTGTTTTAATCAATAAGACTTCTGAATTGTAGGAGGACAAAAATGTGCACTTGGAAATTGTTAAATTCATTAATATCTTACATTTTTCCTTTGTCTCTGGTACCATCAGTGTTTTTATCTCAGCCTGGAAATATAAGGCTGCATCTGCAGGCTGGTGGTTGTTACACAGGAGTGTGCCTTATGAGCTCCTGCAGCCTCTCTGTGGGTGTGTTGACCTCTCACTAATTAGATGATGTCATTACCAATGGGATAACTGCAGATCTGCCCTTACTGCTCATGCTCTGGGATTAATTTAATGGGTGCAGTGCACAATGCTATGTAGGCTTCTGTGAAAACAGGCTGCTATGGGAACAGCTGGCTTAGCACAGTCTTGCTTTGGTAGACCTTGAAGTCACTTGGATCTTCTTCCTGTGGCAGGTTGGTGCTGGCAGGTACCCTCTTATGTTCAGAGGAGAATGTGTCCCTGGAAAGGTCATTTTGTGAGTGTAAAAAAAAGGGCACTGTGGTTTCGCTGCAGGAGTCAGTGCTTAATCTCTTCCTGACGCTGCTGAACAGGCCTTGCTGTCTTGTGTATGAGAATGGCTTAACTGGAAGATTGGAATATTGTCTTAAACTTAAGCAGTTGCTGAGGGATTTCTTTTTCCCCTTCTGTCCTATTTGGTAAAATTGAACATTCTGTGTAAATATGTGTAGAAGAAAAAAAAAAAAAAAAAGCCTTCCCTTTGCAGAGTTCTGCTGAACAAGCAGGACTAACTGCATTGCTGTTCCTCGGAAGTAAATACCAGCCAGACCTGCTGGGCACATGTGACACGCTTATTCGCATTTGCTCTGATCTTTTGCCCAAATAAAAAAGCAGGAACTGAATAGGATTTAATTACAGGCTTATTTAAGCTTCCTTCTATGCAGACAGTTGTGTATATTTATCTGAGCAGAACTTTTGAAACATGGTGCTTTCCACTCTCCATATTATTTTTAAGAGATACCTGGTCACTGATGTTTGGTTGTTTTTTGTTTCTTTTCCTGCTGACAGAAGCCTACATTGAGTGTAATGACATCAATCTACCTCTGTCATAGAGAAAATAATGAATTAAGTTATTAATGTTTCTCTCACTGTAAGTCCTAAGCAAAACTATTTGCATTTTTGTTTCTGTTGTACAGCCTATAGTTTTGTAGGGTTCTGTTTCATCTTGGGGAATTCTTACTCAGTGGAGTGTGAGTGGCATAAAATTAGACTAGATTAATCTTTCTACAGTTTGATTTTTTTTTTTTTTTTTTCATTGCTTTTCAGAAGAATATGCCAAATCTAACTTCTGTCCCTTCTGGGTTTTTTGTTTCTCTGTATTTATACTTAATGATACGTATCCCTATGACCCATAAACCAAACCTGTGGCTTAACCAGTTCAATTAACATTAAAACTGGACATAAATCTTGAGCCATCTTTAGAAGCAAGATTTTATTTTTTCAAACTAAATTTGCACTAATTTTTCATGGTGTGATGATTTGTCATTTACAGGGAATGAGTACTAGAAATGCTAGCCTGTTTCTACAGGACAAATTTCCTGATGGGTGAGCAAGGTGTACTCAACATGGTGAAATTGTCTTACTAGATGAGTTTTACCTTATCAAGAGTTGAGTTATCTACTGATCCTTTCTGACTTCCGGAATTAGTTCTGTAGAGTTCCAGTGTCAAGTGTTATTTAGTAGGAATCACATAATGAGAAATACGAGAGAGCTTTTTTAAACTCTGCCTGTAGTATAAAGATTTTTCTTTTTGATAATGAACTGACAATTGGGAAGCATATATTTTGTTCTTCAATGTTCTTCACATTCAAGAGATACTTTGGTATTTGTAAGTGTTTGTATATACATGTATAGATATATATAGATATGTGAAAAGAGAAAAAGTATTTTAACCACAACATATGTTTCTTTTGAGTTTCATCTGTTTTCTTTAGTGACAAAACCACATGATTACCCCTGTTGGGATTGCAGGCTAATACAGATATGGAAGAATGAGCTGGATGCCATACTGCTTAATCAGCCAAGTAGTCTGGTTATTTTGTGCAGAGGACAGATGCATAGCCTCTGGCAGAAATAATACATGATTTTTCAGATCCTGTCACTCTTTTTACTTCTGGCAGTTGGGAAGAAAAATATATGCTGTACAACCAAGTTTTGCGTATTGAAAGTCAGTAGTATGAAAATCAATGAGGAAGGGCAAATTATCTTTTTCAGTGCTGAGAAGTTACCTGGAGATTGAGGGAGAAAAGGAGATTGGAAAGAAAAGGGTCATGTAGAATAGTCTGTAACCTCTGGAAAAATAAATCCATATAGTTCCCTGGAATTAGTTTAGCTTGGGATCCTAACAGTACCCCTGGATAAATGTATCCATGACTCTTTTCCTTCCTCTCTTGTCGCTACTCTTCTGCCAATCACATTTGCCTCTCTATTTTGACCTTCTTGTATTTTGTTCTGATGTGTCCTATGATTTTGTGTTTGGCACTGTTTTGGCTAAGAGGTGCAAAACTTGCTGCTGTGCACAAACTTGGTATTTGCAGAAGTAAAGCCTTTTGCACTTGACTGTGTGCCAGCTCTTAATGTTCTTGATGTTATTTAATACTTTAGACAATTAGAATGCCTCATTTGAATACATTATTTTTGCAGCTGTCTCATCCTCATTTTAATTTTTATGTTGAACTTTGGAACTAGATAACCTCAGAGAAAACCATACTTCTAGTAATGATGGAATCAGAACACTTTTGGAACTAAAAATGTAGTATGACTAATTGTTCTTAGAAGGGAGCCTCTACTACTCTAACTTTAAGAGCAATGGTAAAAATCTGCCTCTCTACAGAGGGATAATAAAGGCTTGCTTACCACTTGATCAGAAAATCTACACTGATGGAAATAGCTGTTGCTCTGCTGCCTTCATGGGAGCAATGCAAATGTACACATTTGAATTTGGCTCAAAAACTTGATGTGAGTCTTTGAAAGTTCAAGTGGAAACCAGACCTTTTAGCCGGGTCTCTGAGTAAGAGTGAGTTTTACCCTGGCTATATGGATTATCCTACATAAGAGACCTTTATCATTTTTTACCATATGGTTAAAACACATATACATATTTTTTCTGTTACCTCCAGGCACTGTGAGCAGCTGGTATTAATGAATAAAAATAGCCGGAGAAATCATGGCATGTGGTTGCTTGAAGGAACAATTTATAGCCAGGAGTTTTGTAGATTGCTAGAAAGAAGAAAAAAAAGAACAACCCCAAAACACATGAACTCTGAAGGTATCTATGAGCTCTGAAGTTTTATCTGCATTTTGGGCACCTGTACTGCTCAGGGCAACAGAATACAGAGATGATTGGAAGATATTAAATCTATTTTTATTGTTAAAAATTAACAGGAAGGGAATTGGAGACTCTGTGGTGTTTTGAGTTTCTTTTTTAAACACTATTGCTGTAGTTTGTCTTCTAGCTGATAACAGTATCAAGATATCTGTAGCTTTGTGGAGACCTTTGGAAGAGATCATATGATTTCTGTTTCTCAGAATAAATGGAGTACAACTTATGAAGTGAGCCTTGGAAGATGGTCTTTCTGTAATGCCAAAGTATGTCCAAATTTATTTCATAGCCCTGGTTTAGATTTTTACCATCTAAAGAATAAAGGTGACCTTCCTTCTACACAGAGCAAGGACAAAATGTGTGATTATTATGTTTCAGAAAATGACTTTTTAGTAGCTCTGTTTCATCATTGATAGTTACCAAGCTCAGTGGATGAGCAGCAAACTTTCTTTAAACTTTCACTGAGGCTCATCTCACAATATTTTTTTTTCCCCTCCGTGTGAGCCAGTAAATTCATAATTTATTTCCCATAAGGGCTGTGGCTCAAAGAGAGGGAAGATTGGTGTAGCATGTAAAACCTACAGGGTGCAAACACTAACAGGGATTATGGCATTTTAGTGAGAAAAATGTCAAAACTTACTTGCAGTGAGACTGTAATGGCTACTGCAGTTCTTAATTTTTATGAACAGGGAACAGGAGCAGCAGTAAGAAGGGATGTGTGATTCTGTTGTTCTACAGAACTTGGAAGATTGGCATCAGTTTCTATTAAATTAGCACAGGAGGGAAGAAAACCAAAAAAATCAGAATAAGATCAAAATAAATTCATAACTGAAACATTTTACAGAAAAACATCTGAAATGCTCCATCATTCAGTTCATTCAAAAAGAAACTGAGGAGGAACAGAGATCCTTGATCTAGAGAGAGACATACCCACACTGCCTCAAAACTGGTCAAAGAAATTCAAATGAGAAATAAGTATGTATTTTGTAATGAACACGATTACAAGTTGGAACAAATTACCTAGAGGTAGGATGGTCTCTCCTCATTTCATAAAAAGGCCACATGCCATTTAAATGTGTAGAGCAAACTGAACATGATGTAGTAGTATCAATGTGAAATACTAAGAGCAAGGTAAGAGGAGGAGCTGTACAAAGGCATACAGCTGATCCACAGGAAGCTTGCCCTACAGAATATATTCATCTCTACTATAATGTGTCCTGAACGAGAAGCTCCCAGGTTGCATGTGTCACTCTGACTGCAGTGACAAAGGAATGTGTCTCGCAGAAGCATTCAGCCGTGACCAAATTCTTCTTCCTTTTAAGGCTGAGGGGAACATAAGCATGCTAATAATGTCATAAGAGGAACAACGTATTTCCTGATTAAGCTGCTTGCTGGATCTATGAAAAAATCTGGCTCCAGAAAAGCCAATAGAGGCAAATGCCTGGTGGGTTTGTGGCTTCATTACAGGAGAACTCTTGAAATATGGAAATCATAAACAGCAGGCAGGCAATTCTAGTGAGAAATCATTTCACGATTAAAAACTGCTCGACTGTGTTTTAGCTCTTTTAACTTCTTTGTAAAGACAGTGCTGCCTGCTATTAAGTTAATTGTTTACCCACCATTGTTGGTAATAGTTTATTAAAAGCTTGAAAATATGTCTATTTTTAACCAGCATTATCTATAATGTATTTCTGTTCGTCGAGTGAAATGCACATGTATGGATGGTTCTAACACACTGCTTTGGCTTTGTAGGGGAAAGCTGATTACCTGTGGTTTTTTCTGATTTCCCATGACTAGTGTCAGCAACCATTTGCTGTGAATGTCAGCTGACCAAGAGTACCTAGGAGAGGCGCACCTTGATTTCAGCAAGAAATGTATGAAGGTGGAAGGTACTTGCAGTTTAGATGTTTACCTAATCCTAACAGAAGATGCAATTGCAAAGAGAAAAAAAATACTGTAGAGCAACTAGTCTTTCTTGTAACAAGATATTAATGCAAACCTGGAACAAAAAATAGTTTATAAAGTAGTAGTTTATAAAGATAGAAATAAACTTCTGTGGTAGTGGGGGACTTTAAAACCTCTTAGAACAGAAGTGTTTGTACATAGAACTGTTGCATTTTTGCTAGGCAAATTCAATTCCTAAGCTCCCACATGTGAGGCATTTCTAATTTTACCCAGCTGAAATTTAGCGTTCCAGCTGCCAGCCCTGATTGCTGTGTTTTTGTGTCTCTGGGACAGGGTTAGGACTCTTCATTTTTGGAAAATTCTTGCTCATAAACTGCAAATTATTCTTCATTGTGGTTGGAAAAAAAAATTAAAATCTTTGAGTGTTTTATATCGAGTGGTATGACTCTCCTTCTTAACATATTCTTCTTACTAATGTTTTTAAGTGGAACTGCTGCATGACAACTTGTAGAATACTAAGTGTCTTCAAGAGCAAAGCGCTGATTCACTCACCGAGGTCAGTGGTGCAGACTCACAAACCAGTAGTGGAAAGTAGTGATGCTAACACAGAGAGAGCAAGCTGCCCCTGGAAATTCTTGTGTGTGCAGGTTCTACTGCTTCACAGTAAGTTCTCTTTCAGGAGGAGTAACCCAAGTTAAGTGTGTGAATGTGTAGTTCTTTTGGAGCAGTTGGCTTGCTGTAACCACGCAGTCCAGCACCTATCAAGGTAAATTTGTTTTCTGGTGGTAGGAAAATGTGCAGAAAGCAAATTTTATATAAAAAACCTGGCCCCTGTGATCTCTGTTACACCCGTGTGATGTTATTGGTTGTTACAGTATAAAGCAGGTGCAGCCAACAAGAAATGGGAAGTAAATAACTCCTGGCCCTGCCGTGGTCAGAATGCCTTTCCTGTTTGAGAGAAGCATAAAGTTTTTTGTATTGCAAGCACTGTTTATAAGGAATTGAAGTATTTCTGTTGCTAACCTAACACTGTACTTTGAATAAATCCTCAATTAGAGCCCTTTATCAAAATCCCAAGACCTCTGAGGCATGGATTTGGATGTCACCTTTAGTGCTACTACGAGACCCAAAAGGGAAATGTGTGGGTGGGAGTCTGCTCTAAAAACACCCAAGTTTGAAAGTGACCAATTTTCAGATGGTTTCAAGGCTTTTGTATGTATTTGTATTCAGGTGTACAGACACACACACAGCACGGGGGGTGGTTTGAAGAGTGCATCATTAGCTGGCTGAAAAATGAAATGTGTGTAAAATCACATTGATTCAAAATTAATGAATCAAATGCATGTATGTATCATGTAGTCTTGCTCACAAATTGATATCAACTGTCCTGTATAAAATACTATAGCTGCTCAAATGTGCTGTTAATCCTGAAAAACAAACTTATTTTACTTCAGAATAGTCTATACCACGTTAGTCATGTAGAGTATTAGGATACATCTAAAAACCCTCTAAAAAAAAAAAAAAAACCTGAAAAAAAGAAAATCTATATGAAGTGTCTTTATGTATAAAAATAAATTATTGTATAGTTTTGAAGTACATGAACTTAATAGCTCTCTTCTCTGTGTTCCGTATACTGGGAAGTCCATTCAGACTGCATGGGCTATCGTGTCTATTCATTCTTTTAAATTGACACCCGAAGATCACGTTTTAAAATCTTACGGTACAAAGTGTGCTGTTATTACATCAAATGATGGAAGGCACCTCTGGAGATTGAGTACAACCTCTTGCTAAAGCAGGTTTGCCTAGGGTAGGTCACACAGGAACGTGTCCAGGTGGGTTTTGAATATCTCCAGAGGGGACTCCACACCCATCCTGGGCAGCCTCTTTCAGTGCTTTGTTACCTTCAAAGTAAGTAAATTTTTCCTCATGTTCAGATGGAGCTTCCAGTTTGTGCCTGTTGCCCCTTGTCCTGTTGCTAGTGGTGAAAAGAGTCTGGCCTCATCCTCTTGACACCTACCCTTTAGACATTTATAACCATGGATAAGATTTTGTCTCTCTCTTCTCCAGGCTAAGCAGACCCAGGTCTCTCAGCCTTTCCATGTAAGAGAGAAGCTCCAGTACCCTAATCATCTTCATGCTCCTCCACTGGATTCTCTTCAGTAGTTCTTTAAATGTCTTCTTGAATCCTTCCTGTACTGTTAGTTACCCCAAGAACACAGTCTAAGGAGGTGATTTGATTAATCTTAATAAGTAATGTTGGATACAGTCATGGGAGGAGGTCAGAGATTTACATGAACACCATCCGGAGCCATTCGTTTTACAACAAACAGCGTAATTTTATCTAACTCTGGGAGTATTTATTTGTTCTGTGTCCTGCAAAATTAAATAAGCAAATAAAATACATAGTCTTCTCTGATACAGGAATTTTATACAATTGAAATGTTTTAAAGGTTTGTTGTAAAGGATGTTTAATACTTTTAAAGAATAGTAGATTTTTCTCTCTCGCTCTTTTTTTTTCTTTCTTTTTTTTCTTTCCTAAATGATGAGGACAGCATAATCCTTTCCCCAAAAGGCCTTTCTTGCAAAAAAGTTTCTTTAGAAATTCTTCCTGTGTTTCAGTATTATGTAAGCTGAGAGTCCCTTGCCTATAATAAATATTGGTTAGCTGACCTTTTTAAACAACGGTTTAAATAGTTTGGTTTCTGCCCAGAGTTATTTGTAAATGAAGCAAATGAAATTATTGCTTTTATTTATTACTCACATAGAGTCAATTCATTTTGACATAAAAATTGTATTATTAAGACACAAGGTTGGACTGAGAAGTAAATATACCTGATTCATTACTCATCATGCAAGGTTATGGTAGAATAGACCTAATAGCATATGCAAGAATGCTCTAAGTTTTGTAATTCTAAGGGCATTTGTAAGATTCTGAATCTTTGTGCAGTCATTTTTTATAGACCAAATCCAAGCTCTTCAGGAAGAGAACTGGTAGACTTCTAAGACCCTGGAAAGTAACACGCTAAGAATTTAAGCTTTCACTAGAATGACTACTCCATAATATTAATAGTAACTCCTTTTTTTTTGGTTTAGGGTTAAGTGCCAACTATACCAAAAAGGACCTGGGAAATAAGGAGGACATAAGACAAGTGTGGCCGTGCATTGATGTGCTGTAGCAAGCTCAGGGGAGGGCCACCACGACTGGAGCACTTGAAGCACAAGAGGAGGGTGAGAGCACCTTTGGGAGGGCTAAAGGGAGGAGACCTTGTCTCTGTCACAGCTATCTAAGGAGAGAGTTTAGAGAAAATGAAGACAGATGCTTCTTCACTGTACATAGCAAGAAATAAGAAGCAACAGACACAAGTGGCAACAAATGAAATTGTTAGTTATTAGAAAAAAGAAATCTTCAGAGCAAGGGTAGTCAGTTATATAGGAAAAGTTTTCAAGAGAGGAGGTGGAAATCTCCATCCTTGGGGGTGTTCAAAACTCAACTGTACAAGGTCCTGAGTAACCTGCTCTGAACAGGGGATTGAATCAGATGAACTCCAGACATTCCTTCTAACCTAAATTATTCTGTGAACCCTGGGGGACAAAATGGAAGAACAATATGTTTTGTTTAGGGGAAAAAAAAGTAAATCCTATTGCTGTGATGAAAATTGCAATGTTGCAATGTTAGAAGTGACCCATGGAACAAAATCTGGACACTTAGAGGGATGTGCTTTGGAGTAACAATACTTGGCTTTTGTTTGTTCTAACAAAGCTAGATGTGTAATTACACACACCTTCCCCCTCCCCCAGTCTTGTAAGACAAAATACTTATTGTACTGCATCACCTTCCTCAGCTTAGAAGATCTCTGTTCTGTGGGACTTAACCATATCTTTGTTAATTTATGTCTTCAGGTGGGGGGGGGGGAAAAGGGGGGGAGAAGAGGTGAAAGGAGAAACTAAGGAAAAATACTGTTTCCTCACTTGTTTTCTCACTGTGGTCTGTGACTTTAAGGAAGAAAGTTTATCGTTGCAAACTGTAAGAAAAGGCTTTGAGGCCAAAACTTGTTTAGTGTTAGCATGCCTTAGACCTCTATGATTTCCGTAACATGGATTCAAATGCTTTTCAGCTTGAGTCTAGGTTTTACTATAAAAGAGTATTTAACTTTTTGAGTAAACTAAGTCAGAAATGATTGACAGTGAAAGGCATGATAGGTTTAAAGACTTCTGCTCTTACTCCCCTCCACTTCTCCTGCCTCCTCTAATTTGCAGGCACATCCTTACCATTGTCAATTCAGTGACTCTGTCCTCTATATGAAGCTTTCTGCTGCAGCTCTTTGGGCTTCTGCATCTTCTGCTGGCCTTCTTCCATCAATCTTGCCTTGTGTCTGACAAGCACAACCATTTACACCCCTCTAGAAATTTTCCACCAAACTTCTTAGAGGAGCAATGACATGTAAAAAAAAATGAATCCTTAAAACAATTGTCTGTCACAGAGGGTTTAGGCATAAACGCAGTTTCTCTTTATATGAGCTTTTTTCTGTAAAGAAGGGCTTGCCAGAGAGCACTGTACACTTCACATGAAGAGAGAAAATGAGCATTAAACTACTATCTTGATTTGTCAGCAGAAGAAGCCTGAATTTGAGAGGGATTTGCTTTTGTTTGTTGGACAGCTGAGTTTCTACACCTGTGAGACAAAAAGTAATAAATATTTTGCTACTTGTTTTCTACTATAAACTCATATTTGGGAATGGAGAGAACAGAAGTAACTCCTTTCACCTGTACTCTTATTTTTAAAGGAAAAGGAACATCAAGTCTATTTTGTACCAGAGCCCCACAGTGCTGAACAACTGTACACACAATGTTTTTTATTTCACTTTTCTCTTAGCCTATTTTATGATTCTATTGTTTCCAGATGTGTCCATATAAATAAATACCTACTAACTGTCCTTGGAGCAGGCAGAAACCACTAATGAGCTGTTACATAGCAGCCGTGTCAGGCTACTACCTGTTTTCAACCAAATTCTCAGCTCTTGCATTTCTTAAGAGCATCTGATCCAAAGCAGCACTCAATATTTTTAATTTCTGATTAACTCAAGGGTGGCTAAACCACTCAAAATCCCATAGAATCTGCTTTATGAAGTTATCCAAAATAGACCTTTGCTAATGCGTCTCCAAAATGTCAATTACGGACACATTTTTGCACAAAATGGCCAAAGGCTTATGTCTTGTCCCAGTTCATGCTATAGAACAATAGGCACAATCAGAAAGATCACATCCTAGGATGACTGCATTGAGTTAGGACATGTTTTTCTTCTCCCCTTATTTCTGTGGCTTTGAATGTCGTAATTGGTCTCCTCATTGGGCTGACTTTGACTAACTGCTGTCGTGCATGTGGTCTTTTCACTGCCACTTTCTTCTTCTCGTCCCACAGACAGTTGAACAAGGTCCATGCCAGAAGCTTGATGGGAGCTGGAAAGCGCATAAAAGTGTCCTGTCTGGATTTATTTCAATATCTTTGCCAGATCCCAATGTTGGGCGGAACCCGGAAAGTATTCACATAGAAAATCAATTAAGAAAATACCATGAACAGTATTAATTAGGTTTTTAATGGGAATTTATCTGATTCATTTGAACATATTTATTTCAAAGACTCAGAAACACTTAGTTTGGTTTGGTTTGGTTTCTAAATTAGCAATGATAATGTTACTTGTTCTTTTTTGTAGGTACTAAGTGGGCTGATTTCAGAGTAAAGACTTTAATTCCTTAAATTCAGAAGGACAAAAATGTCTTCAAAAAAAGTGAAATTTGCTGCAGTTATTGTCCATTCTGGTTACTTATAATAAGGATCATATAGTGTCATAAATGATATAACAATAATTATGTAACAGTCTAAGATTCAATAAATGTCTCATATGCATATTGACATTGGTGAATTGATAAGTTCCAAAGGAAATCAAACAACTTTGACTACTATGACTGAGGTTTACCAGCAGTGGATGAATAACACATCTGGATATACTGGAGACTGCAGAAGCACAGCCTCTACACTTTAAAACAGGTATAAAATTCTTCATTGTGGTGCTTGACCTTTTTCAGGTGTTGTTCTTCTGCCTTTGTCTCTTTGACTCAGTTTTGTGAGTATTCCCTTCAGCCTCAGCCCCTCAACTATTAATTTTCTTTACTTCAAATATCCTGTGTTCATCTTAGAAAAAAGCACCTCACATTTTAGGCAAAAGGCAATGTTGAGCAGCAGTAAAGCTTTTTGATTCCCTTATTACATTTTGTTCATGGTGAATATAATTCTCTTTTAGCTGGAAAATTTAAGATTGAACTTTGCTTAAGAAAGCTTCTCTTGAAATAGAAGCAGCATGGCTGATGAACACTTCAGTCACAGAGTAAGAACATAATAGAAACGTCAATAGATAATTGGATGTAACACTTAGAGCAGTAGTGCTGCACACAGTGGTTATGTACCTTTTAAAAAGTCTCTATTTTTGTTACAAAAAGCATAGACTTGATCACAGTGCAGAGATGGAGAACTCTGGAAATTGCATTGTTAGATTAAAATCATCGTTATTGTGCACGTATCAGGTATATTTACTTCAGTATTGCTTATGTCTTCCTTCCTAAAATATAGATTTATTGAGATGATCTCATGAAAAACATTTGTCTGTACTCTACATAAATGCAGCCAGTTTTCAAACCTACGCAGGGGTCTTCACTGAATCCCATGGCAATATGGGGCTACTGGAGAGATGTTGGCTCTTGTTTAAGCAGACACAAATCATAAAAAACTTTATGCAAATTCAGAGATCTTCAGCAATGTTGTCATGTAACAATACAATGCAGATGACCAAAGCTAAACTAAAACCCTGCCGTACAAATGATTTAAGAGTATTAAACAGTTCTTTGTATTCTTCAGTATTCCTTAACAGTTGAAGTGAATGAGCAAGAAATAGAGGGGAAAAAAATGTGATTTCCTGATGATAGATACGTAGCAAACAGTTGAAATTCAGAATTGATCTCAGATATTTTGCTTTCTAACCTGTTGGCCTAATAATCACTAATTTATAATATTAATAAAGGACATAAAAAGCAGATATATTTTAAGAATCAGAAAGTTCATCTGATATTAAAAGCTGTTCAGAAAGTTGACTGTCTGAAGCCCCAGAATGACCTCACTATCTGTGGCTGTGTTTGAGACAAAGCAGACAATTTCCAATAGTTTTTAACTGGGTATGGATCCTAAGATGAGTAATAAACTAATTTTTATTTATTTAAATATTAAATATTTATTTAAAACTGAACATTTTTTTAAGGCAAAACTTTCACTGGAGTTTCTTTGCCTGAATGAAAACCACAGGATGTGACATCTTTTGTTATTAAGCCTGACATTAAAAAAATCTCTTCCCCTAGTCTTTGATAGTGACTTCAGAGTTGCTTCAAACAGATTTTCCTTTTTAATAATTTACCTGCAACAGCACGGCAGCTGCAGTTAGATAATTCATAGTATTGGTGAAACATTACAGCAGTGGACAGACCTCACCCAAGTGTTTAAAATCACTGGCAATTCAGAATATAAACTTCATTCAGTCCAGCTCCAAACAGCTGGAATAAACAGCACTCTTTCTGTTGGAATGGACTTTGCATAAAGACACTCCACTAACCAACACTTCACCAAAATTGTATGTTAAAAAAAATTCCGTGTTAGTGAGTTGTGCCTTTTAAATATTGTAAAAATAATTTGTGGCCAAAAAAACAACGCTCAGCTGTAGCACAGGAACAATTTGCCAAACAGCTGGAGCAGGAGGTTCCAATTTCACAGAGCTTTAGGGGCTCCTGGCAGAGAGGAAAGCTGTGTTACATACATGCTGACAAGTACAAGATAAGCAGGCTTTCCACCCACTACAATCTTGTTGGTTTAATTACCCTCCAGTGCCTATTTGTGACAACCACTGTGGAAGTCAGTACTGAGGATAAAAGTTTAAGTCAGATTCTGCTAGTTATCGAGTAATTTTAGATTTTGGCAGAAAAATAGGGCCTAGCTTAGAAGGGGTGAAAACTACCCCAGCAGTAAAACTCAGAAGGAACTTCTCTCTTTAAATCAGTTTCCAAAGCTACAGTAAACAAATTTCCAAACCCAAAATATCTTTTTGCAAAGTAACTGAAATGTTAAACAATAATCTGTCATCTGTATAATAGATAACTAAGAGCAAAGCTTCTCTCTATCTGCTTTAATATATATAAATATACTGGAAGGAAAATATACTAGTATGGGTCAGAAAATGCAGCTTTGACATAACCTAATTTCTGCTTGATGTCATTAGGGATTGAGGCAGATTCTGTAACATTCTGATGTATTATTTTGATGGTTTAGGGTTTTTTTTCTGATGATGAAGTCCCAAGAGGAAATGGTACCTATCTGGTAAAGTAGTTAGGATTTCCTACTCTTGGATATGAAGTAGCTGATCTTGTTACACAAGGAAAAAGCAACCTGATCACTTTGTGATTTGTTAATATCACAGACATTTGCCTTTGAGGGCAATTTTCTATTGATGTCAGTAATACCTGTTTCCTCTCTGCCTTTCAGAAGTACTTCTGATATTTATGTCAGTACAAAAAAAAAAAAAAGTTTTCACTGTCAATGTTTGGAAAGACCTTTTAATCACATCCTATTTATAATATTTACCACTCTGGATTTTTCAATATAAATTAGCCCCAAATTATTTGTAATTCTCATATTTTAATTTCTTTCCCATTTAATTGTATTTTTTCTAGTAGTTTAACTGTAAAGAGAACAGAACAAGAGTGCATTGTTAACAACTGTGACTTTATACATAATTAACAGCCGAGGACCACCTCTTTGGTCCATGATATGATGTAACTTTAAGCCATGCTCTCCTGATTTGCTGTCAGAGAAAGAAGTCTTTGGGGACTGGACTCAAGCTGCTTGGTTTTTTGTTTTGTTTTGTTCTTATGCAACTCCTAATACAGCAGGGCCATGTTCTCAGTAGGTCTTCCAGACACCACTGCAGTACGATTGGAGCTGGACTGAAGGTGTCAGGGGGTGGTAATTCTGGGGTTGTTTAGCCTGGAGAAAAGGAGGCTGAGGGGAGATCTTGCTCTTCACAGATGCCTAAAAGAAGGTTGTAGCAGGGTGGGGGTCAGTCTGTTCTCCCATGTAGCAAGCAATAGGACAAGAGGAAACAGCCTTAAGTTGTGCAGGGGAGGTTTTGATTAGATATTACAGAAAATTTCTTCACCAAAATGGTAGTAAAGCACTGGAACAGGCTGTGCAGGGAGGTGGTGGAGTCTCCATCCCTGGAGAGCTTTAAGATGTGTGGATGTGGCAGTTAGGGGCATGGTTTAGTGGTGATCAGGAAGTGCTGGGTTGATGCTTGGACTTGATAATCTAGAAGATCTCTTCCAACCGGAACAATCCTATGATTTTTATGAATATAGATACATAATAACATTAACTCACCTGAACAATACATGCTTCTTCCAGTTGATTATTTGTGTTGTTATTTTTACCCCAACTGTACTGTGTTAACCTCCATCCACCTCCCCTCTTCCGTATTTATTTCATCATTTACAACCCTGTTAGGTATTTCGTAAATGGTTTCTCTGTTGTTAATGAAATTCAGACTGTCCCAGATCAATATAATCTTCCATTGTTTTCTTTGTTGCTGTTAGAAAATTCAAAGCCAAATAGGCTATTAATTATAAAATTGAGATATAAAACATTCTTGTCCGCTGTGCTACTTTATGTGGTTGTATATTTTATTTTTCTTCTGCTTCCTTGCAAACTTCTGGTTACAGTGATAGAGACTTGCTTAGGATGTTGTTTAGGTTGGTGGTTATGTGCCTGGGAGTAACTTTACCACCTTGATATGGAAGAAATTGCATCAAATCCAAGCCTGTGAAGTCTGTATCGTGCAAGTTATAGAGGACAAAATTTTTCTTGGCATGTTAGTCAACAGGGTCAGGGAGTCTTCATCATCTGCTGTTAACTGTAATTTAACATACTATGAAGATACTGTCTGTGAAGTCTCTGAAGTTGAGGAATGTTAGCAGCCGTATTCTTTCCTTAGCTTGCATCAAAGTTCATGTGAAACGAAGTGGTAAAGACAAGAAAGAAAATAGAAATTAAGACATAGAAATTCCCCATAATGAAAGAGAAGTGAAACACAGGTAATATGCATATTTAAGGCAGGCAGAAAGGAAACTTGGGATGATTATGAGCTTCATTGCAATATTATTCAGGACGTTGGAACAAATTTCAAAGGAATGGATATTTTGAAGGTAAATGAAGTATTGAATTAAGTACAAAATGGGTTTACTAAATGTAGGTCACAGCTAACTAACCTGATAGTGTTGTTTTGAAATCATAGTACCAGCCAGCGTTGCACACTCAGATCCCAATAATGATCTTCCTCGAGTCAAATACTGAAATTAAGTAGACGCAGGGCTGAGTTGGATCAGCCCTAGAGCTTGTCTGACAATGATCATGCATTTCTTTCTGTTTGTCATTAACAAAAATAAAGTTGTCAGGACAGTTTGCTCTTTTGCTGCTGTTGGTTTCATTTGCTTTCCAATGTTATTCTAATAAAACCTTTTGTCAGCAGATGCAAATGAGACCTCATTTAGCAACAGCAGAACTTTTTAACAATTTTTTTTTTCCATGCAGACTTTTTAAGTGCTGAATGGAAACCACATGAAGAAGGCAGCTATAGATGTTCTTAATGCAAATCTGCAATGCTGTTTTTCCTGACTTTTTTTTTTTCTCCCCCCTTCTTTCATGTCCAGCCAGGTATGTCCATTAATGTAAGCCTCTAACCTTCCACAGATTCTTAGAAAATTTAGATGTGGTCTCAGGGATAAAAGGTTTGATATTGTAATTTGACTAAAGTCAGCTGGAAATAAAATGCAAATTAATCTAAACAGGATCTTCCTGCACTAAAGATCCAGACTTTGCTGCTTCGGTCCTTATTAAATGCCCCGAGAAAGGCTTGGAAGTTTATTTTTTATGTTAAGGGGACAAACAAAAGTTTCTTCCTGTATAAGACTAATGAAATCTATTTTATCGTGTCCATAAAAGCACAGTATTACTGACATTTGAGACTTGCCAACATTTGAGACTGAGATTCTATTGAACAGGAGGAAACTATGACTGGGTTTGGTTACAACTGTGTAGCTATCACAGGCTGCCAGGGATTCACCATGTCAAGGTTTGGAGGCTGGGCCTGCCATTAGATGAATAACAGAAGCTCTCTGTTTACCTCTCTCCCTTCTCAAAGGAGAAGAGAAAGGGAACAAGGAAAGAGACTTATGGATTGGAAAAGAAACTAGAACAGCTTCAATGAGAATAAGAAGAAAATGGAATATATACAGATATATACAAACCCACTATTGACCCCCACCCCTCTAATGGCAATTACATCACTGTCATCACTGATGCTGTGGAGCAGGCAGGGGGGAAGTCCCAGACTGGACTCAGCTGCAGACAGGAAGTGGATTCAGGATCTGGATTCTAGAACTGGATTCAGGAACACATGGATCAGGATTGAAGACTGAATGGACAGAGTCCTCCTTGGACACTGCCCGTTGAAGAAGAGAGCTTGACCCTCATGATCCCTCAGTTTTATAGCAAATATGACGTATTTGGGATGGAATCCCTCACTAGTCAGTTTAGGGTCACCTATCCTGTCTGCTTCTCCCTGCTGGTGTAGCCTTTTGTTTTCTGCACCCCCAAAGTGCTACCCAAGATTTAGCAGTGACCTTGTTTTGCACGCCAATCCTTGGTAGTAAGTCTAAACACCAAGCGTTATCACAGCTAGAAGCAGACTCTTGCCCAGAAAGCGCAGCTGATTCGAAGAGAGTGAGCTGAAAAGTAGTATCACGGAACAGAAATAGTTCTTTTCTAACTCAAATGAGGACACTCCACTAGCCGAAGGAGTTAAGGCTTGTGCTTTGAAGAAGAAAGTCTTATGTATTGTTACCATTTCATTATGAAGTTCTTAGTCGTGACTAATTTTTTCCAATAAATATGTTTACCAACATGGGTTCAGTATAGTACATAAAAAACTGCCCTAAGTGACCTGTTCTGTAAATGAAGGCATGGTAAAATGGATACTAACTCTCTTTAAATGGCAGAAACTGAGCTGAAGAGAAGAAACATAAATAAAATGAAGAGCTGGACTGCAATTACTCCTGCATCCTTCTCCATCCAGGCAGGTTAAAAAAAAAAAAAAGCCACCATTATATCTCACTTTGATTTAATTGTCTTTGTAATCCGCACTACATGCAGAAAGCACTGGGTGTATTCTTTGGAAGACCATTAGAATTATTTGAATGTATTTCTGCTCACAGAATATGAAATTAAAAGGTAACAGGCTCTGAAGAGAACATCAAAGAAGCTGAAAAACAGCAAGGATTGCCACTAATCCCATTTGAATGCACTGACATAATGGCTTATTTTAACACACGTCAGGCTACAGGTTGGAAAAAATGATGCCAACCAGTGCTGTATAATCTGCAACCCACTAACATTTCCTATTTTATGTTGGAAAATCTGTCCACTCTAGAGACTGAAAAGTTAATCTAGAAAATAAGAATGTCTCCCAGACAATTTATCATCCCTTAATTAGGATGCTCTTTAGATGGTGCATATTTAATCAGAAATGAGCCCTCTATTCCTACTTTTGCTCTCTTGATATCAGAAATCAGACCTTTTAGGGGAAAAATAAATTTTAAAAGCATATCCTGCAGTAGGAGAAGCCTTTTGTGTTCCTTAAGATTCTTATATTTTAGTGCCTATAGGAAATGCTTTTCATTAGGTGAAGAATAAAAGAAGCAAATGTTACTGTGCTTGGCCATGTTTGGCATTTGTTGATAAGCAGCCAAAGTCAATGTGACACAGATGTCCAAGCAATATGCTGCAGGGTGTATTTGCTATAACGCACTGCAAACAAGATCATGTACACTATAGATGGCATAGGCATTTACTCTCATAGTTGTCTTTGTAGAAAGTTATAACAGAATGTTTTGCAGAGTAATAAATTGTTTTTTCTTCTTTACCTTTATTAGTCTTCTGCAGGGAGGATGGAGGTAATGTGATTGGTCCCCTACCCTACGGCCCTTGTCAGAAACACGGATGAGAAGTGATCACTCTGAATTATTATTTTGTTTCGTATTCTAGACCACCTGTGAAAATGGAAGCAGATGGTGGATAGCAGAAAGGATGTTCTAAGTGTGACAGTGTCTGTGGTGTCACGTGATATATGAATTTTCTTCTCAGTACTGAGTGTTTGTTGTTTTCAGGGGTCTTAAGTTTTACTCTTCCATTAGTGACATTTTAATCTAGTTCAGGGTTAGATAATTTAAGGACTAAGGAAATAGCTGTTCTGTGTGTACAAGAGAAAAAAATAATTCTGAAAACTTGTGTTTTGCTTTCTAAAGCATTATCAACTGGCTTTTGTTATCACCTTATTAGTTCAGTAGCTGTCAACTGTACACAAGTGTCTAAAGACAGATTGTAAAGAGATGAGGAAGAAATCACTTTTTCGGTGGGTTTAGATTTACTGTTAAGGAGTTTAAGACCCATTACAAAATATATATAGATATGGAAATTAGAAAAGGCAGAGGATTCCTGTTTAGCTCTTTATTAAGTTAATTCCACATAACACTTTTCTTAACTATGCCCTGGAGTGCTGTCAAGCTATGTGGCCTACTGATACCTTGTTATCTTCCGTGTGCTACAGAGTGAATGAAGTCCTTCAGTTTTCTTTGGCACTTACCAAGATTTCAAGATTATAATTGACATATAATTTATATATTCGTATATTTATATTTACCATCTGTTGAAGGCCTCAACAGAAATATTTTTTAAATTTTTAATTCTTAATTGTTGCTTCACATTATCCTTGCTGATAATTTAATTACATTAATCTTCTTAACACTTTACTGGGTTTTTTTCTGTTCTTTACCTATGGCAAAAAAAATATCCTTTACTACTTAAACTTATAACTTTGCTTTCCAAAACCCCCATTATGACATGCCAGTTTAGTATTTTCAAATGCAATATGTTGTTATTAGGATATTATCAACTGTAGTGGCCTCCTGTTTGCATACGCTTTGTTTTCAAATCTCAGTTGAAGACATTGGTTTTCCTTTCTTGCTTCTAGTTTCCTGGTTTGCTATTTTACAATTTTGTTAGTAAGTCCTGCAAAATGTTGGGAAATATTAGTAGATATACACAAGCTACTTTATTTTGATTTTCTGCATGATAAATTGCTTGTTTTATTCTTTCCTAAAAAATACTTCTCAATTTTTTGTTAGGTCAAAATGCTGAAATAAACACAAGATTGAATTGAGGCCTCCCCCCAAAGTTTAATCCAACTGGATAGTAAGTGTTCAACTGCTTAGAAATGGGGATGGGGAACAAACCCCCCAAAACCCAGCTATTTTCACTAAATCTGTCACCTTGGCATTTTTCCCCAATATGCCAGCAAAGATCAGGTAAGATCAGGTACTAGTAGATTTGATTTGTATTCTCTTTTTCCTTTGCTAGATATTTCTCTTTTCCTTATCTTATTGTATTGTTTTCTTCCTCTTTATTTTCTGCCCTGACACTACCAGAAAACTATGCTTTTGGATCCACGTTCTTGGTTGTGCACTTTCCAATCTCTTTTGCGTCTGTACTCAGCTTCTTGGTTGCTGAGGTTTGGACTGATGGAAGCTGCTTAAAATGGAATGTTCTTAGTTTAAGGGCAACATAGGGGATGTAATGTGCAGCCCAGGAAGAAGGAAAGCTTACAGCTGTAAGAGAGAGGGAGGGAGATGAAGAAAGGTGAGAAAGATGAGGCAGCTGAGTGCTTTCTCCAGGTGTGCCTTCCCTAGGTCTGGCTAGAATCCTGTTTGGCATAAAACTTTTGAGATTTTGGAACATAGGTTCATTTAGCATTCAGTCAAAGATAGAGATGTGGATGAAACAATAGAGAACAATGTGCTAAAGAAGAGATAAATAGGCTGCCTTCTGCTATGGAGGAATGATGTGCTTTGCCTTGTCCAATACTTATTTGGTTTGCACCTCCCAAAGGTTATTTTACAACTGCTGGCTACAGTGTTGGATATAATTGATATTTATTTCCACAAAGAAAAAAAAAAAGAGTGGCTCTAGCAGATGAGATGAACTCTGTAATGTAGGTCCTGAATTTAAACCACAGAGTAAAAGGTGCCAGGAGCTATTTTTCAAGTAGTGAAACAACATTCCAACAATGAATGGTAGGAAAAAAGAATAAGCCCCTGTTCAAGCATTATTTTGTTGTTGTTGTTGTTGTTGTTGCTTGGTATTCAGTCTCTTTGTACTAATTATGCTAATAGCAGTAGCACTGTGATTTTTCTTAGTTCAAATCCCAAATGAAGCTATTAAAGAAGCAAGAAAAAAATAATGAAAAAATCCCACTTAGGAACTGGGATGGGAAGGTTGCACCTTGAAAAGAACAGTCACGATGTCTCAGTTTAATTGCAGTTGTACTGTCTTGTCTTGCTAGATTTTACCCTGTGTGGGCTCAGTGTAAAAGCTTTTGATTTTCCAAAGTGACTAGTGATTTTGAATGCCTTGCTAAAAGAGTCTCAAAGTTTCCAGTGTGAGACACATAGAAGAATCTAAATTTTCTTCTCATTTTTCAGACAATCAAGTCCATGCCATGTCATTTATAGACAGCTCATACACTGAACAAATCAAAACTGAAAATAGTTTTTCATTTTTACCTGCATTTTGTGAAAGGAAAATGTATTTATTAGACTTTTTTTGTTAATGTAAGTCCTTTTTATGAAAAATCTATTAGTGCTAACATGTGCTTTTCCCAGAAAGGGGGAACAGGGACAAACATTCTGGTGAAGAAGGTTTAGTATGAACTGCAACCCTCTGAAACAAACAAGAATGAATTCCTGTGTCTACCTCTGCTAATGGCTTTGGTTGTGAATTTATTTATTGATTGATTTATGTAAAGATTTCTTCCAGGTATGTCTTAGAAATCATTAAGTCACTGTTATTTGCTCCTGCTTAATTTCTGACTAGTTAAACAGGGCACTGCATTCAATGGAATGGAAGAAAGTTGAGTTGGGTACTAGTGATTTTACATTTTAAATTAGACACAGATCATACAGAATGCCTAAATAATTGAAAGGTGCAGGTTCATTTGTATCTATAAATAGCCCTAAAGAGTAGATATGTTTCCAGCTTTATTCTTCAGCAGCTTTTGTCTTGTGTATATTTGAAGGAATGTGTCTTCATTTCTTTATGGAGCCTTGAGTTTCTTCATTATAAAATAGCTAATCTGTATAGAACGACGAGTTTTTCTTCATGCTAACCACAATAAAAATGGAAGAAGTTCTAGTCATTTTAAGACTGTCTCAGGCAAAACAATTTATTACAACCACAAAAGTACTATTGGTACACCAGTTGTAAAGAATGAAATTTTAGAGACATCTCCTGGATTTTTTCACCAGCCACAGAGGTCAGGAGGAGGTTAAAGTAATTCTTTATTTTGAAAGAGCAAGAGAAAATGAGGGTAAGCTTTATTGTTAGTGTTATAATTGATTCTGTGAGAAGTTGAGAAAAAGCTATGCTAAGCCTACAAATTGTTAAATTTTGCTTTCACAAGATGAAGTGCAACCAGCAGTTGTCTTTTTTTCAGATGCTGTTAATGGATAATTCTGTGAAATAATGCAAGTGCCTCCAAATGTTTGGCTTTATGTATTGTTTATTTAATTTTGCTGAAGAATTAATGCAAGACAATGACTTTGAAAGGAAGTGTTTGTGGAATCTCTGTAAAATTCATGTGAGGTAATGATAATTGCATTATGTTCCTTTAACAGTAAGGTTCAGTCTCCTAGTTGTTTATTTTTTCTGGACCAGTGAAGATCTCCTAATTTTATATATTTATTTATTTATTTTTAGGTCTAAACCAGTCTCAGTTTCTTTCAGTCCACTTTTACTGTACATGCAAAAGATCAGGGTCAAACTAATCACTACCACAAAATTCAGTGAGAGTGAAATGTGTATTTCTGTCTGCAGTTACGACATTCTTTCCCACAATCTGCTTCCACTTTCTTTAACAATAGCCTCCATGTCTGATCCAATAAGCTAACACATATAAATCTGTCAACTTCTGAGCCATGAGTACGAGAAATGATAAAGAAAGGTCTACCTCAGTTTTTTATA